>JAQFYS010000186.1:0-10129 GCA_034694945.1 Carabodes femoralis | reverse complement strand
TTTTGTTTTTAATTCTCTTTGAAATTAGAACTTTAAAAAATGATTTTTTTGTATAAATTGTGAATTTCAGATTTAAAACATTTGCAAACCTGTAGTCTATGTTAACTGATATCTGTATGAAATTTTAATCGATGTTTAATTAAATGCATGTTTTAAGCATTAGTATTAACAATACATTTCTTAGAAACAGATATCATAAACACAAGAACTGTATTAAATACTGTTTAGCATTAAATATATGAAATCAAACCCACATTTAAGTAATTACTAGAGACAACAAATTCAGGAATTTCCTTAATCTTTTTGGATAAAGGAATTAACTTTTTATTAATAAATGTTCACGAACTACAACATTATGAGCATTTTAAACCCCATTTGTTTTTCCTCAAAATCCTCAATTTCCCACATATTTCCTTAATTCCTTAATTTGTGCATTTTATCCTTAAAATTTAAAATTGGACAAAATAATCGATTTTTTCATATTTTGACAAATCACATAAGTTTTTACAAAATAATCCTTACCTAAAATATTTCATTTCTAAAAATAACTCAAAGAATTTCAATTGAATAAAATATTTTATCCTCTGGTCTTTGGTGATGTGAAGAGTTTTCTCACAATTTAAAAAAATATATAGCATATAGAGTCTATATAATTAAGGAATAATTTTCAGGAATCCCGAAAAATATTTATTTTCCAAATTTTTTAAATAAAATAATTAAATTTAATAAGCAAGTACTTTTAGTGATATTTTCTATCAAACTATATCGTCTAAATTTGGAAAATAAATATTTTTCGGGATTCCTGAAAATTATTCCTTAATTTTCCTCATTTCTCGTTGTTTATTCCTTAATTTATAGCATTTTAGTTCCTTAATTTGTTGTCTCTAGTAATTACTGACAAAACCGATAAGAATAAGAGAGAATTTGTTTATTGAATCGAAACTTTCATTAATGACATGTAATATCGTGTAAATCCTGACAAAACGACAATAATTGTTAGATTTGGAATATTAGTTGAGAAATATAATCCTGAGATCTATTTTGTGATTATGTCAATGAAATCAATGTTATTGAAACTATTGGTATGTTTAGTGACAAACTCTATGATATAATGTATGCAATATTGTAACCATTGGACGCCTCATGCCTTCACTCCAATACGGTATTGCTTTAAGCACTGAATTTTGTGAGCCTCACATCGAGTCTGTCTGTGTCTCCAACAGAATCCTCGCATTCATATTCTTAGGCTCTGTCAGAGAACATCTGTTTTTCTGTTCTGAGCTCTCGATGGCAACAAATCTAAGTCTTATTTCTGAGAGCAGAGTCACTAACATCTGATGCCATACATAGATCTCTGACTAATTCTTGTGTTAATCTTCGAATGTTTCTATTTATGTATTTATTTTTACAAAAACTTTTTGCCTTCAATTCAACTACAAATGTGTGGTTTGAGAGCAAAACAAATTTAATGATCTCTTGAATCAGTGATATTTCTGAATGAATAATCTCTAAAATGTATACGAATTCCAATGCAGTGCGAAATGTGCCCAAAGATTTGGGTGCTTTCCGTACATTAGTTGCCGGTTGGGAACAAGTCGAACGAAACGCTCGAACAGAAACACCCGTCAGAGATGGCTATTCGCTCGTTTCACCGACAAATCCATATATTAATGATACGACAAATGGTCAGCCATTATTAACCAGTCCTTCTCCGACAAATATTTCGAAGAGCACTGCTCTAAAAGAACAGTTTTTGAGCGATTTATCGCCGACTCCGACGACTCCACATTCAAATTCTTCGCGTGGAGTAACCCCGACAACACCTACTTATGGCGGATCAGGTTATCGGTTCGCAGGAGTCGAGCGTTTGGCTCAAAGACAAAAGATTTATGAGCCACAGATCAGTTCTCCTGAATCTCGTAAAGAGAACTTATCTGTAAGTAGTGTTTGAAAAGTGACAGATTTACGAGTGATGGCTGTTCTCTCCATATCTACCAATTGTCATGACTTATGTCTGACAACAGTTCCAAATACTTATCTAATTGTTGTCAAATTTTTTCAATTTTTTTTATCTAAAGCCATAAGTTTTTTGTGTTATTTGTTTTGTAAATAGTTTTCTATTGATTTAATATTTTATTTCCATTAATATTTCAAACAAAATATACTCTTTAATAGTTTACTTGTTATATAAAAATATTACTAAAAATAGTTTAAACTCAACTTTTCTCTGAGTTTAAGCCAAGCAATCGTTGAGTGATTTAAACCGATGTTAAAATTGTTTTGATTTCTATTCGTTATGTTTTGATAAACTCTATTATAAATTTCAAAGTCATTATAGAAGTTAAGATTTATATTATATGTTATTTTACGCCAATAATACAGTCAAACGTCGATATATTAAATCAATTTTCATATAATTTGAGTCAAATTATATTTGCATTTGAATACAAACATCTGATAATTCACGCCTTCATCTATTAGTTTGCTATAAAGAGGTTCACTTGTGTCAGATTTACTGAAATATAATCATTTGTCGATTTATTTTAAACTCTTAAATTCAGGAATTCATTCATTCTTTCATTCAATGCCAAACGTTTCTCAAAATTTCTATATAAGCAGTCATTGAATTCCATTATCTTTTAGCTCAACACAAAACGTGATCTATTTTTTCGTGATAACCCAACGCCTCCTAACTCTGTCGTGAACTCCAGTCCTGCGACAAAAGACATATATTTGTCCAGAGATAGAGATCGTATCGAAAATATGAGTCATACTGAGAATAAGCCAAATCTGACAAAAGATTCCGATATCTTCGTCGGCTTTTCGGATCTTCCCAATCAAATACACAGGAAAACTGTTAAAAAGGGATTTGAGTTCACGCTTATGGTCGTCGGTATGTAATTCTCTTCATTTAAAATAATGGATTTCGATACGAATCTAACAAATTGTCTGCTATTGTGTTTCAGGTGAATCTGGTTTAGGGAAGAGTACTCTCGTTAATTCCATGTTTTTGACTGATATATATTCTGATGAATATCCGGGTCCATCAAAACGAGCGACGAAGACAGTAGAGGTGGAGACGACAAAAGTTCTATTGAAAGAGAAGACAGTGAACCTTAATCTGACGATTGTGGACACTCCAGGTTTTGGCGGTTCAGTCGATAATTCCAACTGTTGGCAACCGATTACTAACTTCATTGAAAATCGTTATGAAGAATACCTAAACGCAGAGACACGCGTTCATCGGACGCATATTCAGGACAATCGCGTCCACTGCTGTCTCTATTTCATCTATCCTTCTGGTCATTCATTAAAGCCATTAGACATCGAGTTTATGTCTCACTTACACGATAAGGTCAATATCATTCCTGTCATCGCCAAAGCAGACACTATGACCCCCGAGGAATGCCTTCAATTCAAGAAAAACGTAACATTTATTATCATTATAATTGCTTTTATTGTTTTTTGTCTTCAAATTAATAATAGATTGAAATTTTTATTCTTTGAACTATTTTTCAGGTTATGAACGAAATATCACAAAATAAAATAAAAATCTATGAATTTCCTGATTGTGATGACGACGAAGAAGGAAAGGTTCAGAAACAGATGAAAAGTAGAATTCCATTCGCAGTCGTCGGCAGTAATTATGTGATCGAAGCGAACGGCGATCGAAAGCGCGGCCGTAAATATCCCTGGGGTTGTGTCGACAGTGAGTTAGACATACAGACATACATTTCCATTATTAGATGTTTTAACTAATGGATTGTATGATTGTGTTTTAGTTGAGAATCTGGAACACTGCGATTTTGTGCCGCTTCGCAACCTTCTGATCCGCACCTATATGTTGGACTTATTGGATACAACCAATAATGTTCACTACGAAAACTTCCGGTGCCGTAAACTTACTGGTATTGGACCGGAAAATAAGAAAGCGATGAAAGACACGAATAAGTGAGTCATGAAATACTTTTTCAGATATTAATACATTCTTATTGTATTTGTTTTCCTCCAAAAATCCAAACTTTGTTTTAAACATCAGTTAAATTAGTTGTAGTTCTTTTGAAATAAACACTTTATTTTAGGAATTTTAACATTGAATTGAATTAAAGTAAATCTTGTTTTCATTCATTTATCACTCATCTGTTAGTTATTGGTCTCAAAGGAGATCGAAGAACACCTCTCAGATGGTGTTCTGGTAAGTAATAGATTGAGATTGAGTTTAATCAATGAATCGCTTATTAGTTCAGTTTTGCACTCAATTATAATAATTTTCAATAGAAAAGGCATGTCTTGTCTGTCATTCAATTTAATTTATTCCCGAATTCACTTCACTTTTTAATAATTATTTATTGTTTAATGATTTTATTTAATTTTATTTCAAATGAAAATAATTTTAATTATTTTTAATAGGAATCCTTTGGCACAAATGGAAGAAGAAAAGAAAGAACACGAGTCAAAGATGAAGAAAATGGAGTCAGAGATGGAACAGGTCTTCGAAATGAAAGTCAATGAAAAGATTAACAAATTGAAGGACTCGGAGGCGGACGTACGTACAGATTATAATGACATATCTATCAAATATCAATATAGTGTTGAAGTCTTGCATAAGTCTAATTCTGTTTAATTATTTCTTTCAAATTAGTTTTTAAGTATAGAAATATTGAAATTTCATGTATTAATATAGGATTGGAATTGTTGTTTGAATTTTATTTGTTTATTCAAATATCTAAATGAAATATTATTTTAGTAATTAGTAATTATTTAATATTGAATGAAATATTGCTTTAATGTGATTTTGTCACGAAATGAGTTAATTCTTAATTTTCTACTTTTTGTAATTTCTATTTAATATTATAACTCGACTGAATTTTATTAAGCCTATAATTTCTTAATTGTTTGATGAAAATTAAAAGGTTTTAAAATATAATAAATATCAGTTGTTGTTAGTAATGAAAATTAGGTTGAGTTTTGTCAGTTCGGGACAACTTTGACCAATAAATTTGACCAAAAGGACAGTCTATCTATTATAAACACTTAAATTCGAGCGAAGCGAATGCTAAAACAAATAGAAATGCGATTAGAAATGTTGATCCGATTAATTAATTAATTAGTTTAGAGTTTCAACAAATTGGATGCAATTTATTTATTCGTGTCTTATTTTTATTCGTAATTATAATCGCAATAAAATAATTTCTCTATAATTAATAGCTTACGAGACGTAACGAAGAAATGATCAAAAAATTAGACCAACAGAGACTCGAATTAGAAGAACGAAGAAGTGCTTTCGAGAAGGAATTGGCGGCCTTTGAGCTCATCTCTAAAGATATGGAAGAAATGCGAAGAATGAACACTTTGGACAACAATATGCGAGAGTAAGTCTTAACAAACAATTCGTTTCGATTAAAAAACTTTTAACTTCTAACAAATGCTTGCTTTTGAGTGTCGGTTATGGTATTCGGCTTTTGATCAAATGTTGAGCATTCGGTTAATATTATAGTTTTATAAATCGATACTAATTAAGAAATGTATTTATTTAATTCGTTTGAAATAACAATAAAATATCCGTTTTCATCGTATTCTCATTTTTCCCAAAACAATTGATAAATACAATATTCAGATCCAAACGTTTGCTTCGCTCACATCTCGTTATTATCTCAATCCCTTTGAACTTATATTCTATACCAAAGATATTTCTAACTATAGATCAAGAATATAAATGCCTTCCTATCATATCCTATGTATATAATATGGTAAATCCAAACCTATATTTTCCTTAAGCTCTAACGGTATATCCTTTCATTGTCAATATTAAAGCCGACTTTTGTGAATCTTAAGTTAGATTGGGATGAAAACAATATAATTTCTATATATTGAAAGCGGATATAAAAAGATTGAACCGAATTCTAAACATTTTCAATAATAACGCTTTGAATGTTGGCTCTAATAATTGAATCTTAACCCATATTTTGCATTAATTTGTCGCTGAAATGCATGTATTTCTCGTCATCCAAACAATTTTTGTCTTAAAAATGCAAATAATATTTGTTTTTACCTAAAACTGAATAACAAATTAACAATTTTAAAGACCAAAATATGGTTTTAGTGTTGACTTCATTTTATTGCACGGATTATAGGGATTCGATAAACGGTTATTCTATTGAATCGACGTCTGTCTGGCCCTCTGAGTCCACTCTTAATTCAAGTCATCGTAATTCTCGCATATTTGGCAAAAAAGCCTTTTGGAAAAAAAATTCTTGAAATTCCTTTCAGTTTAATCTTTATTTCATTTTTTCAAAAATTTTCATTTTATTCATTGTTTTATTCAATAATTTAAATAATACTGTAATTAATATATAATTTATTTATTAATATATAATTTCGATTAAATTAGTTTGAATTGGAATTCAATCACAACTGATGTAAAGAATTTGAAGCCAAAAACTAGAACTGAATCGAAAAGCAAGACTTGTCGACAAATGTAGTCTAAAATACATTCTTAGAAATACACATATTTTTGTTATATTTTATAATTTCATTAAACATTATTTTCATTAATTTAATTTGTTTTTTAATTAAATAAATTATTTGCCGAATACTAATCGACGCAAACAAAAGCTTTTAATACAAAAATTAACTTAATTTTCAATTTATTTTCAATTCAATTAACAAATGATTTATTTGATTAAATATTTTGCTTTTAGATTACAATTAGACGGAAAAAACAAAGAGAAGAAGAAGAAGGGATTGTTTTAAAGAGTGGTCTACTTTTCAATTGCATGTAATTTGAATATAATTTGAATCTATTTGTCGCACAACTATTCATAACAATAACTTTTTCAATATCTTCAGCGCTTTTTTCAATTAATATTACAAATAATAGATTTGCATCGAAATACAACTCATTAATAGTAATGAAATCTGAAAATTATGGAAATTCTTCGCATAATAGTAACAAAGTTTAGCCAAACCTAAACCTTCATTATATTTAATGATTCATTAATTGTGAGAATCATTTTATTTTATACTTTATTATATTATATATAAACTTAGTTTCTAATGATTTGGTGCTCAAAACAAATCAAACGATAATTTTATAATTAGTGTCACCTCTTATGTCTTGTTTCGCATAATTCTTAACTAAAAACTCATTTTTCCATAATTTGTAAATAAATTCGACTTTTATTATATTATAAATTGTTATTTTAAAGTATGATAAATTGAATTTATTTAAAATATAAGTTTATTATAATTTAGTTAGAATTAGGAGTTATTTTTTATTATTTAATTAAATACTCAAAATCTGAAACAAGTTTTTCAGAATTCATATATTTTTTTGTTGACTTTTATTTAATTAAATCGAAAATCCGAGAAAAGATTGGTTTCGATTCTTAATTGTTTTTATTTTAATCAAATTATAGTTGTATTCAATATTTTATATTAAAATTTAATTATTTGTATAAAATATTCGATTTAATTAAAATTTTATTTCGAATAAAATCTCAAAATTGGATACTATTTAAACAAATTACAGAAAATCAATAATTCAAAGAAAACTAAAGAAAATTCATTTTAATAACTAATATATAAATATTGAGTTTGTGGTCATTTGAGGCTATGTTCGGACTCCAAAACATTATCGATGAGAGCGTTGGACAGAGTCTTCGGGCAAATGCTTTCTTGTAAAACACTTTCTACTATAACTTTTGGAGGTTTTCCTCCGCCGTGTATTAAGACCTCGTCTTTATATATCTGTCCGGCAGACGACGAAAACGGATCGTTTTGGAACAGCTTTTTCCAAATACTTTTGGCCACAGATTTAGAGACCAAATAAGAATAGTATTTAGCGCCATAACCGTATAAATGTCCAAACCTTAACTGCCATCCAGTGTTTGGCACTACCGGTAGACTATAATAATGTTTCTGTATTTCTGCGAAAACTTCAGTTGTGTTATTCAGACCTCTTAATGGATTAGAGCTATGATATGACTGATCTAATGCTGAATAAAACACTTGAGACTGAAGCTCACTGGCCATAAAAAGGTGTTTCGATTGTAGCCAACTGTCAAGTAATGGTTCGGGTATTTGTTCTCTGGTTTGATAGTGTCGCGCAAATGTCTGAACTACACGTTTGTCTGAAGCAAATAATTCCATTAAAATAGAGGGCACTTCCGCCAAATCGGTTGAGCATCGGGTGCCGGTAATATGTTGGTATGTGGTTCTGGCCAGCATTGAATGCATTGCGTGACCCATTTCGTGAAATAGATTGTCCACCATATGAGGCGTTAATAGCGATGGACTGGCGGGTGTTGGGTTCGGTAGGTTTAATGATAAGACAACAATAGGTAACTGATAAGACTGATCGGGTAACTGACATCCGCCATGAATAGTGAAGTGGCAGTCGTGGTGTGGTTTTGCCGATCGTTCAAAAAAATCACAATATATGAAACCTAAGTTAGTATTTATATTATTATCAAAGACAGACAATTTAATGACGTCCCGGTGCCAACACTCTCCTGGTTTTGGTTCGCAAACTTCGAGTTTGACGTTAAATATAGCGCCGAATATAAGATTTAATCCATCCATACACGAACCCAATGAAAAATAAGGAGAACAAGAATTTATGTCTTCACTGAATATCTTCTGCTTATAAAATGTTGAATAGAAGGGAACGTCCCATAACTTTACACTTTTGGCAAACCTATTGTCAGAAATTTTCAGTTTAAGCATTTCTTCAAAGTCTCGTTCAGCGAAAGGACGCAAACGATCGGTTATGGCATCGATTAGTTGCCAAACCGTTTCGGGAGTATTAGCTATACTTCCGTTGACAGCTCTTTGAGAATAGGACTCAAAGCCACAAATTTGTGCTAATTTTAAACGAGAAATCAGAAGCTCTCGTAAAAGATTCTCCTGATGTTCATCCGAATAATGGAATATACGATAAGCCGCTTCTCTGACCAATTCGTTGGGCGAATCATTGTATAGACCAGTAATGATAATGTTGTCGCCATCGCTATCAAAGCAGTTTCGGATTTCTTCAGGAAGTTTTGACTTCGCGACCGATCGCGGCTGAGATGTACTACTCATGAAATAAGAGCCCACGTGTTGGATGTGTTCATTGAGTTGAACCACTGTTTTTCGTTTGTCTTCACTCAAGTGAATACCGTTCTGTTCGAAGTCAAACAGAAATAGTTTCATAACATAGTCATCGATGGCATCAGTGGACACAACATCACCGCTTTTGGACACATTTCGCAGAACTTCATATAAAGCTTTATTAGTATTAAGTCTCTCGACTTCTGCACTGATGGCAACCGACGCTTCTTCGGCCGAATGACCGAATTGTTGAGACGGATGTCCGACGCGTACAAACTCTGCCATATCTGCGACTTTACACAAACAGTTAGACAATTGGTCGAAGATTTGAACTAATTTTCTATTTCTATTGGGATTTAGAGCTTCTTTGACCAATTGATCCGATTCTATGACTGCATTTTGTCGATAAATATAGAAAGACTTCGTATCTAAAAGCAATGGATTGTCAAACAAACCGGTCTTTCGTTCAAATAATCGCGGAAACGATTGAATCCTTGGATTCAAACGATTGAAAGCAGCGGTCAATGGACTCACTGTCGATACGTTTCGGACAATATTTTTGGATAAATTGGTTAACATTTTATCGATTGAAACAAATTTTAACTAAAAATCAAAAACTGTTTATTATTTTAGATTATATTTGTCTTTGAATTCTTTGAAGACAGCAGTAAGAGATCCCTTCTCTAAAAATATTTGTTTGATTCGATGTCTTTCTTGTCTGAGAGGCAAATGTGGAAGAATATCATTGTTTATGCGATAGTTCTTAATTTGATGCCAAAAAGTTTTACAAATCTTCACGTTTTCTATTTCTCGTTGACAACAATCTTCTGAATCTCCATTCAATTCAATACATTTAAGTGATTCCCGTTGTTCTTCAAAACATGGATTTGATTCAATGATTCTTCTCTTATTGGCCAAAGAAGCAGATCTTATGTCCAAATTAGACATAACATTGAATTACATTAAATAACAATTAAATTATTCAAAAAATAAAATACATTTTTAATGCCTTCACATATCATATGATATTTAATAA
>JAQFYS010000185.1:0-10139 GCA_034694945.1 Carabodes femoralis | reverse complement strand
CTTCTGAGGCCAAACACATTGAGGAAATACCAGGAGGCGGACGACACCCACGAAGCGTCCAAAGACATCAATTCTATTCCCCTTTGAAGCATAGGTTTGAACCTTAAGGTCAAAGGAAACGGAACTTTTGTGGTGACGAAACCAGAAAACGTCCAATTAATCCAACCGCCGATCAAAATCATTGGCAACACATTAGTGACGTTTCCTTTAAGCATATCTGTCATCATTGACGGGTCAGTCATTGGGTTGGGAGCAGATGTCTGACGCTTTTGACTCACTTTGAAATAACCGGTCTCTTCATCGTTGAAGAAATGGCGGCGAATAATGCCGCCGATCAGACCAGAGTAATGCAGGACCAGATGTCCGGCGCTGCGATGGCTATGCCTACAGACCCCAAACAGGCGTTTAAGGCTGAGTGGGAAGCGCTTGAGATCTGTGAACATCAGTGGGCGCTTAAAAATGTTGAGAATGAGTTGACCGGACTATCACTGAGTGCTTCATCTGATAGCAATTCGGCCTCTTTTTCCAACACTAATTGAATTTCATTAGTTTTACTAAATCAAACAATAGTTAGAAGTCTTTCATGTGGTCTATCAAAATACAGAACAATTAGAACTCATTTAGTTTTAAAACTCATTTTCTATTTTTTGAATTAAAAATTAAGTAAAGAATTATCGAAATTACAGACTATTCTCACAAATTTTCAATTTTTATTTATTGTTTATTGAAATAGAAATCAGTATCTCTTCATAACCACTCGGTCTGGAGAACTCAAATGTTTGAGTTCAGGCAAATATTTTAGTTTAGAACAGATATAATTTATATCATATAAAGTAATTAATTATTTCGTTAATAATAATTTAATTTAAAATTTATAGTTTGCAAAAAATATTAAGTTTGTGAATATTGTAATAAATCTTTGAAACAAAGTTTAATATATGTTTTAAACGATTGGTTCAATGCATTAATTTATTTCGATTTGCAATTTGTTTTTTAAAATAAAAACTTTTAATAAAAATAATATTTATTTTAAATGTCATCAGTTTTAACAAAATTAAGTGTTTCCATCGCTAACAAAATTACATTATATATGCCATTCATTAAATTATGCAAAAATATATTCGAAATATAAGTGCGGACAACATTTGTGTGAAGTTTTTATAAAAACTAAAAAATTTTATAAATCATTTTAATTAGTGTGAAATAGTTGTTTGGTTAATGTCTGATAGACATTGGACCCATTGAAGGAATAGGAGGCAGGCTGTGATTCAGGTGTGTCATAGGACCCGAATTGATGTTTGGATTTCGCGCAACACTTCCGTACTCTTTTATGGCCACCACTTTAGATCCTTCTCTTTTGCCTTTGAAATACCAGTACTCGATGGCTAGTGTTATACAGGCCAACACTACTCCGATGAATATTACGATAAATACTCCGCCTATAGATAGTAATAAATTCTATCATTAATGTTGAAATGGATCAAAATTTAGAGTAATTAAAACTGACCAATGTTGTTTATACTGATTCCATCGCTTTGCTTTTTTGTATCCTGGCAGTCTTTCTTATCAGGATTCTTATTCCACCATGTCTCTTTAAGTGACTCCAACCGCCTTTGGTTTAATAGTTTTAGTATAGCACTACTCAACTGGTCTTTAAGCGGAGAATTTTGTTGAACGGCCAGCGCTAATGGCTTTCTACTAAATTCATTTCCGATGTTCTGAAGATCACAATTGGTCATAACAGCATACTTAACCATTGTTGCCTCCGCTGACATGATATTTGCGTACAACAAATATGTGATATAACATAGTTAGTGATACAGTATAAAGCCTCAAAAAGGTACCCAACATATCATAGAAAGAGTGAACACAGACTCACATTTTTTTAATCATAATAAAGTATATTTTGATATTAATTTTGAAAGTTTTTCTTAATCTAGAATATAGTGAGTCTGATTCCACTTAATTTTTAATAATATAGTTTTAGGCCCCTCTTTCCCATTGAGATAATAAAACTGATAAATTAAAATTCAAACCAATGAAAGCGAATCCTTCGTTGGATCGTTTTGATTCCTCTTTGACTCTTTTAACGCCTTCGATCCAAGTCTTCGGTTGTCGCGCTTCTTGTATTTGTGCCCAAATTTTAGTATATTTGTCGCTCACAGGATAGTCCCAAACCGCTAGTTTTGCCCTTTCGTTCTCATCCAGGCTTTAATCAAAATTATTTTAAAATAGATTACTCTATAAAATGTTATCCATTACCTATCATTTAATGACATATCTTTCCATATTTCATAAAATTTTTCTTCAATTCCTGCCATTCTTTCGAAGTAAGTAGAAGAAGAGGTCCCCTCCTGTGGCGCGTATTTTATTTTGTACTGTTTGGCCAAATCATCCAAAGATTCAATGGGAGAGTCTAAACGAGAAACAGTGAGAAAAGCAGCCAAATTGGCGGTATATGAAGCTATAATAATGAATCCGAAGAGCCACCAGGTCGCCGCAACCAGTCTCCCCGATAAATTACGCGGCGCTTCTCCGCCGCCCTGAGGGGTCAGTGATGTCATACAAAACCAAAGACACTCTTTTAGAGTGAATTCTCTCTTCTCGTCGTCGTCTTTATATTTTTCTTTATTATTATGATAACTATAAGGACTCAACCGATCGAATAAATACATCAAAAAACTACAAAAAATTATTGCTTTTGTTAATAAATATTTAAAATATTGTCACTTATTTGGAGACCTCGTGAAGAAATATGCGGCTAATATACACAACCAGACATTTGTCTCTAAAACAGTCAAGAATTTGAATAAATGTGACGGAACTGACGGCTTCTTCATTAATATTGTAATTCCCACCAAATCATAATACGGAACCGTGAAGTCAACCACTGTTTCTCGCTCTGCCATTACAGATATCGGTCCCAAAGCGATATCCGCTTTCTTATACCAATTTAATTTAGTTCACTTACTTAATATAGACTTAAAACTGAAAAAATACCTGATATGCGAGTTCTCCTATCATACCATTCCATTTTCCAGCGGAGTCTTTACTACCGAAGAGCCCGTCATCAACCACTCTAATCGTGTAATCAAATGGCGGAACCGTATTATTAAGTATTTCATTTAGTAAATCAATACAATATCCGTAAAAGTTTTCATTTCCTTCTGTTTTATTAACATCCTTAGCCATAACGAACGGCGCCTGTAATAGAGTAATAATCTTATAATGGGGACGATTTGGATCCTTAGGCGCCTCTTCCTGTGCGGCCGAGAATATTAATGTCCCGGAATGTCCCTCATATTCCCATTCAGATATTTTAGTGTTTTTGTTGTTGGTTTCGGCCGACATAATCACTTTGTTTGTTCTAACGCTTATTTCCTGATAATTATTGGCCACTTTTTGAGGGCCGAACACAAATCTGCCGAATAAGCCATAAAATGATTCGGTTGATAAATGTTGAGCCAATTTAAACTCTTTTCTCTCCAGTTTCTGTTCTTCGTCTAAATGTCTTCCACACTTAGGAAAAGTCAAGTTCTGTGGCCACGAAATGTTTATTAAATCATCGATAAGTTCTAATGCAAAGCGAGACAAATCGTGATAGAAATAAGAGTCGACTTTATTAGCGCTGTCCACTTCCTCCAGAGTTGTGTTCAGTTCATAGTCGTGTAAACGAGTCTTTAAAGGTTGTGAAAACATCACTTCAATCCGTTTACAAGTCTTGCACATCAGCTTCCCTTTAGTCTAATTTAACCCGAAATCAAATTATATTTATTATTATTTCATATTTCAAGATCTCTTCATAACTTACTTTTGTGAATAAATACCACTTATTTTGTTTGTCAAACATTTCATTTTCATTTGCCTATAATTTAAAGTATTTAAAACTTTCGAATAATTTGACCAAAATTAATAACTACTGAATATATTAATTACCGCTTCTATTACTTTATTCAATGTATCAATAGTTCCAAATATAAAATAGTTTTGCATTTTAGCCTTTTTTATATCTGCAAACATTCTCACGTATTGTTCCACAGAATTGCCCTCAAGAGGACGAATAATATGCTTACTCTTGGTATTGACCAGCAATGACTTCTGCTTGTGTTCCAATTCTGGATCAATCAAATTATAAATTTATTTAAAATATTAATAATAAATGATACGATTCTTACGAAATGAGTTGTCGTAATAGACAACTAGTGTTTTATAATTGTAATGAAGTGCCAAATCTTTAACCATTTGTGGCATTGTATCTCCCGGTTGGTTCACATGAATTAAATATTGTTTTTCATAGTCTTCTAAATTTCTCCAGTTTAGAATTCCAGACCCCAATTGATAGGTTGTGCTAATTGTTGGAATACCCATCTCTCGGACCAGATTTTTAACTTTTGGAGAGGTTTGTGGCGATTCTGTCACATCTATCACATACGTTGGACTTGTTTTGTTTGCAAATATATTATCGCATATTTTCATAGACGAGTCCTCACTATTTATTATTACTTCATTGAATTTTATTCGATTATCATTCGGGGATTTATAATGAAGAAAAGCCTGTCTGATGGCGTTGATGGCCACTTTGTTATCTTCATCTACTGCCACAACTGTATCATATATATACTCATTTCAGTTGTGATATAATAATTATAATTTATTTGAAATAACTATTTGCATACCTAAGAATATTATCTAAGTTTATATTTTAAACATAACTATCATTCATAGTGTAACTAACTTTTAAATCAACTGGTTCAATTTAAATTCTGAAACTAATCGGCATATTATAATTTGTAACTTATATCAGGTATATTACAACTTATTAATAAAAACCTCGATATAATATAGAAGTTATAAAAATCTGCAAATCTGAATATTCTATTATAGAAAATTTTAATAGAATTTGACATTTTTTTAGTAAAGTTATCAACAAATGTCTAAAAATGTCTTTCAATGAAGAATCGTGAATATTAGTATTCTTTATACAAATTTGAAGTTTGGTTTGATTTTTCAATGCAATCATATCTTACCTGCGACTATATCTTTAGATATAACCACTTTCCAGATCATTAAAAATACCAAAATTGTCAGTGAATTCATGGCTGTATTTTCAATTATTTTATCAAACAGTTCTTAATTTTAAACTAAATGTTTAGAAAGTTTTTAAATTAAATTCTTGTTCACTTGTTTTGTTTTAAACCATTGAAACTTTCAATTTGAAAGAATCGACAGAATATAAAATTAGTGTTGAATTCAATCGATAAAATAGATTTACATTTGAATGACATAAAGACCGAGAAATAGTGTGAAGTATATGATTGGAAGGTTCTGTTTATCATTAATAGAAAAGTTTTATAGATTTTCGAGAAAATTATTCTTTATTCGAGAAATTAATGGTCGCTTTGGTTACTGTTTATTTGTGGCAAAAAACATACCTTTTGTCAGATTAATTGACAAATGTTTAGTACAAATAACACAATACTGTCTAATAATCTTAAGATCAATACTATGTGATGAGTCTTATATCTACTCTATTAACACTTTTTTAACTTCATTTTATAATCGATAGCTTTATAGGTCTTTCATTAATAATGAATCATTATACATCTATATTTAAAATTAATTCATAACTATAACAGGTTTTTAATTTCTGTTTATTGAATTAGAAATAAATTAATTCTTAAAATTTAATAGAGTCAAAATATAATAATATAGGCTAAATGTAAAAGCTTTAAATTTTCAGTTTATTAAATACATATATAGGAACTGAGGATTTTAGCTCAGATCCAAATGTTTCAATTCAGACAAGATATAAATTGTTACAAACAAAAATATAGTATTCTATAGCTGTTCAATAAAATAATTACTTTTAATTATAAATAATAAATAAGATATCAGATAATAAATAAGATATAAGAAATAATCTTTCATTTAATTATAATATTTATTTGAAATTAATTAAATTAAATTTTTGTAAATTTTAATAACTTTCTGATTTTATGCATACAATTTGGTTCTGAGAATTGGTTATTCCAATCAATCACTTTTAACTTTTAACACTTTCAGAAATTTTATTTAATTTACTTTATTTTAGATAAAATAAAACAATTATTTATAGAGATTTGTTTTTATTGAGAATAAGTTAAAAAGTGAAAACTTAACGATAAGTATTAATATTAATATATAAGTTTAACATTTATTGTGCGAATAGAGAAAGACATCATTTTTGATGCAACAGATATTCTAGGATTTAATGTTAACCAAAGTTGTTCTTGAAGTTAGATTTGATCGGATCGTAACTAAAGTAATTATAATTATCTTTAGAGTTGTAATTAGTTGGCTCTCTATTGCCGAAAACAGAGGGCGATCTTTTGGGCAAACTTCCAGTCGGGGCATTGAAATTGCGGGCTCTATTGGGATCACCCCAACCGACCGGTAGATTTCTGTTATCATCGCTTTTGATGTTTGGATAATTGAATTGTAATTTTGTTGAATTTCTACCATTAGTAGTGGTGACCAAATTGTTGGTTGTATTGATCCACGAGCTGTAGAGTGAGCCCTGATTTACCTTTTGGTAGAAGAGTTTTAATTTCTCCCATTTGCCCAAAGGTTTGGTTGAAGTGAATTGAATGGAACCTCCCGTTAATCTCAGCTTTTTGTCGCTCCTAAACATTTCGACGAACATAGAGGCAAAACCTGAAACTGCTCCCAAACCAAGTATGAAAAAGCAACCGATCATATGAGCCATTCCTATCTTCTTAACATCTCCGGCGCGAACTTTATTATAGGATAATATTTTAATTCATTTGATTAAAAATTACTGAACAGTTTGGTTGTGGTTTATTAATGTGTAATATTTGTAATAATTAGTTGGACTCTGGACTCACCAATCAGTGGGTAGAGACAATCATTGCCCCAGACTTCAAATAGATTATTCCACTGTAAAACAAGTCCTGATTTAGCCATTCTTCCAATTCTATTAAAAAAAATTAAAAGAATATAATAGAGATTCATATAATAGAGTGAATGTATTACTAACTCATAGTCGAGTCTCTCTTTAAATCCGTGAGATTTTTCTTTATTGATAACAAATGAGACCGAACTGACGAATATGGGATTCTTTGCGATCATCATTTCGCAGACGTTATGGTGGTTAAAATAATCATTTGTTATCATATAACGAATTTCTGAATCACTGGCCAGGAATGCCAGCTCTCGATTCTTAACTAAATCATACATCTTTTCGTCTCTATGTTCGAAGTATTTCATATTATCTTGTAACTGTTTGAGTGGACCACTTCTGGCCGATTTGATGAGCTCCTGCATCGCCCCGCCCTCATCGGTTCCCCATACCATTGTTCTCTTGTATGACAATAAGTCATTGAGATTATCAATCGGGTGAATAATTTTAGGGAAAGTCAAGAGAGCGACCAGATTTCCACTATATGTGGTGACCGTCACTATTACAAACAGCCACCAAAATGTCACTAAAACACGTCCCGAAATGGCCAGCGGTAAGTGATCGCCGCCCTGTTGGACCATTGCACCAAAACAATACCAAGTACAATTGGACAATCTGAACAATCCATTATGGTCTCTGATATTATAATAATCATAATATACACTGGATCTGTGAACAATCCAAAGTACTGGACCCATTATTACGACAGTTACCATAATACTGACCCATGCCTTATATCACAATAATTATTAAATTAATTAGCTTACAGAATATACTACACACTGTATGATATAATGAGTAAATTTCAATAAATGAAACATTTAATGATTAAATTTTTATCAGAAACAAAATGTGTAAAATTGTTAAATCTATAAGAAATTCATAATTGTAATTGTAATTATAATTGATCATAATCATAATGTATACAGTGAATAACTAAAGGATAGGCTGAAAGGATAGATATTAAATAAGTTGGAAACTAAATAAGATATTGAATCTAGTTTTTCAAGAGTTATATTGAAATGGTATAAAATTAAATCCAATGCTAATTTGGTCTCAAGAATTCTAAAGTTTAAAATAACGTCTATAGACAGATACATCACTTTAGGGGCGATTTTGGTGGACCACATTAAAGTGAAGAAGTGTCCAAATCACTAGCCTTAACAGTTATTATAATAGCTAAATTATTTGTCTATAACTACTCTATACAGTAATATATAACTATTATATGGTATAATAATTAGAAATATATTGACTTACATCCCATGTGAATGGAGTAAGAAATAAATATTTATGGTCCTCGGTAGTTCTTTGTATCATCATTGATACCTCTTCTTTGTCAAATGGAAAAGTAAAATAAAGTTTATCCATCCGGTCCACTGTTCTCCAGTATCCATTGGCACCAATTTCTACCTCATTATTAATAATTTTGCCAATAATTCCGTCCCAACTTTTGTTTTCCAATTTTCGTCCTAAACTTTCGTCGATAACCCATTCAACAGTAAAATTCATTTTTATGGCCAAATGGAAAATCATTTTAAAAGGTGTTCCTTGGATTTTTTTTGGATGTGTTAAAGGTAATTCTTTGTCTATTTGTACTAAAGGTGGTTGCTGAAAATTCAAATAATATTAATACAAGTGTTATATACAGAGTATTTAATAATATTATATAATTTATAGCTATTTATTCTAGCTAATATTTATAGCTTTTCAACAAATATTACAACTTTTATATCTATGTTGTATATATTTATATGTATATATTTTACTCTATTAAATACTCTATGATCGATATACCTAATAGATGCCTCATAATATTTTTCATTCAATTTGGGAAATGATTCTGATGCTTTTTATTAATCAAATAAACATTTGAAACACTTACATTGACAATACCAATTTTTATGACTCTATTTTTAAGATTTCCTTCTTCATATCTTAATATCCTGGCTCTTTCAAGCAATCCTTTGAAAGGAGTCCAAACGGCAGTGTTTTCTACCATAACTTTATACTCTGCCTTTTCATCCAATTGTGTGAACTCGTCTTCCCTTTCATTTTCGGATCCAATTCTATGCTTATAAAGAGACTGAAATACATATCGATCGCAATTCCCACAGAAATGAGACATTGATTTCTCTGTTCCCAATTGAAGCTGAAATACAGCACAGAATAAATGTCTTAAGATTTAAGTCCAGACAAAATAGAATAATGTTTTATTAAATAAATAGTTTAAAACAATTAAACTCACTTTCATTTCTACAATTAATCTATTTTTTGTTTGTGTCTTCATTTGTTTGGTATAATTAAAGTCATAAAACGGTAATTCAATAACTTTTTTGAGCGCTTGAGTTAATGTTTGTAAAGCAATGGTTAGTTGACAGCCCTCTTCTAATTCACTACATTTGCTATAAACCGAAACTTCTCGTCTAACTATCGATACATCGGTTACACTGAATATAGGATTCATTCGTTTCCAAAATTGTGAATCATTAGGAATGGGTTCTGCGAGTATAACAATCCATTTTCGAGGCACTGATAACAATGATCTTTGATTGGCAGCAGTTATAAACTCTTCTATTGTTTTACTTCCGCCGATGACAATGAAATATTTGAGACTTCTGTCAGTTGTGATCACATCCAACATTTGAGAGATATTAAAATTCATCCCATTATTTATTTTCCATTCATCCGATTCTGAATTGAGCTCATAATCATTGGTTTCTAAATTATAAGCAGTTACTGAAGTTTGTTTAACTCCAGAACCAGTAACTCCTTTCAAACCTTTGATTAGATTATCCAAAGTTTTTGTATCTATATTTTAATTCGTTCATTAGATTTGATGAAAGTTAATGAAATGTTTATTTAAACGAACCTAATCTATAGTCATGTATCAGATTTATGTGATCCCATTCACTCATTAAATCATATCTCATGTCTACCATCATTGGAATTATATCATTGATTGAAGTCATTACTAAAATAAATAGTATCATATAATTGTGATAATTACAACTCTGATATTTTACAGCTAAATGTATAATAACTTATGTTCTAATACTAAATATCAGGAATATCAGGAAATGCTAAACTATAAAAGATTTTAAATTTTTGTTGTTTAATATAATTATGGATATTTGTATAAATTATAATTTATATGATAATATACCTGGAAATCCTATTC
>JAQFYS010000184.1:0-10143 GCA_034694945.1 Carabodes femoralis | reverse complement strand
CTAACAAATATAAATAATGTTCAAAAACAAAAAAGACTAAATTTTGAACCTAACATAACATAAGCTGATTATTGTATAACATATTATTATTTCAAAAATAACCTCTTTTTGTGGAGTATTAGGAGACCAGACAGACGTCAGAGATTTAGAATTATAGTTAAAGAATTATTAAATATATTTTAAATACATTTTGTATTGATGTGGGAGAGAAGGAGAGGGAGAGCTAAAGAAAGTGATATATTTTCGATGCATTCTTATATAAATCAGGAGAAAATAAATTAGTTTTGAAAAGAAAATAGTCTTAAAATTGAAGTGAATTTTCTAACTTATAATCAGATTTTGTAAGAAAAACAGTAAAAAATTTTAAAAGAATGAATTCAATGCAATCAACGAATGAGATCTGAAGCCAATAGTTATAGTTAAGGCACAGCACAGCCATACAGAGTACAGACATTAAATAAAATACAACATTTTAATCATTAGCATTAGTCTGGATAACAATAAACTTCTAAAACAGTTCACGAATTGGATAAAAATGTTAAAAAACAATATAATGTTTATAATGCCTATCAGTTTACAGCACAGCTATATATAGAGTAATACTGAATAATAGAAATAGAAAATTGAGACGAATCGTCAGATAATGTTTTCAACAGTAGTTGAAAACCTTAAATAATAGTTTGACCGGTAATTATCGTGATCTGAAATATGGGATGAGGATGGAGTGCACACCAGTGGTGGAGTGAAGCGCACCTTAAATCGTGAGCGAGCACCTGCTCATACAAACTAATACAAACTAATGAAACTATAGATGTGTTCATTCCATTGAATTATTATTTCAAGATTTACATGTAATGTATTTTTTTACTATCTTTATAAACATAACATACGATAAGAAATAAATATCAGAGGATTCGTTAATTTATTTTTGGTTTATGTTTTTGGTCTTGTCTTAAGTCCAGCTGCCCTTCGCTCCAAATAATGATAGTTCGTGTGACCGTAGACACCACTTACCTAATCATTAGTCTAAACACCTTCGGTTTGTTAGCTAACATACCCAACAGACCAGACATACTCTATATATACCTTATAGAGAGTACATATACAGAGTATACTCAGAATCGAAATTATTTATTAGTTTTTATTCTTTATATATTCTATGAATAAATTCTTAGTTTTTACGTAAGTTTAATCCAATGCGTGTCTATTCGTCTGTGATTTGAATTCATAACATAGTATTATAGTATTAATAGTGAAATAATTGAGTCGAATAAACCATTTGGCTATAAATTGGTTTGGATTTTGATTAAATAATAAATATATAGAATTAATTTGTTTCTAATCGAATATTTTAATTTATTACTTATTACCTGCCGTTCGACCCAAATGTCTAAATTGTTTCATTCATTAGACAATTAAATGTATTACTATTTAGACAATAAAAAATTTTGATTAATTTTGCATTTAATTTATATCAAACTCGTTATAGTTTATGAACACATCTCATACCAGAAGCTCAGAACTGAGAGAGTGATAGAAAAAGGGGGAAATTTTTTTACTATTTGTTTGAGAGAAAGGTATTCAAAAAACTTCTATTCAATAGAAAAATATTATTAATAATAAATTGTAAAACGGATTATATTTTTGAAATAAGTTGATAATAAAAACTAAATTACAGTTAACCAAAAAAGGGAACATTATATTAGATGAGAAGCCAATGTTTAAGAGAATTATCTGAATATTATCGATAAAATATTGTGTAAAGCAGATGAAACAATAAGTATCACCTGCTGTCAGATTTTCTTAAATATCAAGGATTAAGTCTATTATTGCATAATTATTATTAATGTCAAGAAATGATTTCTTTATAGACAATGAATGATTGGATATATAAGTTATACTTTATAATACATGTTATGTAGTATTTGGCAAATAATCACAATTCACTCCAAATAACATCACAAATGGATAATATATTGAAATTTCATAATCAATTGAAGGCAATCTATGGCTAACAATACTGTTTATGCATTTTTGGTTGTTATCTGTGAGTGGAGACCAATCCCAGTGCCAATTAGACTATCAGTGAGTTTAATCAAGGCTTGCGCCGAACCATACCATCAATTTATGATACAAACAATGGGCGGATTGGCCTGAGATCTATGTGTTCTATGTGTTTGTGCAGTACTCTTGTCTGCATTAATGCGATAAATACTATGTTATTCACAATATATTTATGATTTTCCATTCATTCAATGATCCGAAAAAAATAATATTAACTTAAATACGATATAAACGTAATGTTTTTCAACAGAGATTAGAACTTAAAATAAAAATTTAAATAATAATAAAAAATAAAAACTCAAATTAAAAACAGTTTTGAACTTAAAATTTAAATGAGAGTCAATTTTCGCATAAGACTTAAAACTCATATCAGATCTAAACTTATTTTTAGTTGAATAAAAAATTTCTTATCCATTACTCTTAAAAAGTTATATATCAATGGAGAACAGGTAGTAATTGTCAGGTAAGGCTCTAAATATTATCGTTTGAGTCCAGACTATGTCTGAGAGAATAAATTTTATTCTTTTAAGAATCAATCGAAAAATAAACTAAAAGAAATAACTGATAGAAGAAAAGTCACAATTTTAATGATTATTAAATCACTTAAATCAGAGTTCTATCCAAAAAACATAAAGTCTTTATGGGAAACGAAATCTAATGAAATTAAATAACAAAAAAGTTTTATAGAAAATAATAAAAATTGACAAAATGTTAAAAAATTTATCCTAAACTACAGTTTCACACAATATATCATTCAATTTTAATAGATATATATATTCAGAGCCAAACTATAAACAAAATTTTTAATTATGTTATAAAAAAGTTTTTATCGAAAACACTCATTGAATAAATAATTTAAATTTAATTAAGAGGAGACATAACAAGAAAAGAAAAAGAAAATATTTTCCAGTATTACTGACATTACTATTCAAAGGGAACTAACTTTTAGAGAATTTTTTACTTTTATTCAAACCAACGATTAAAAGTGTCTGAAAAGTTGATGTTTTATTACTAGAGATAATCATTTATTATAAATTATAAATCACAACAAATCATCTTTTCTTATGAATATACATATCAGCAAAAATCTGATTCATTTTATGTTTTCATTTATTTATTTATTTATATTTTTCTTTTCTCCGAACTTTATTTATACTTATATTTTGTATAAATCAATAAATAAAAATCATTTTCAAAATAGTATTTCTAAAAAAAGTTTAGTCAAGAGATGCTTCAAAAGGACGTGAATTACACTCAAAAATCATTGCTATTATTATTATTATTATTATTTATGTTTTAACAAAAAAAAATTCAATGCTTTCATTATTAATGTTTTTTGTATGAAATCATTGAGATTAAGCTCAAAATCGACAAAAAGTCATTTTAGTTGGAATTTTCGCTTTTGTGCCCTTTATTTCATTCATCATTTGAAGCAAACATTCTTTTTTCGGTGATCACGAAATCATATTCGGGGCTATTTTTCATGTACTTCACAAATACAGTAGCGCTTAGAGGGGTTGGGCCGACATCCAAGTGCACGACTTGGATGTGACTATATGGTAGCACAGGTATAGATACAGGTAGAGAGAGAGAGAGAGAGAGAGAGAGAGAGAGAGAGAGAGAGAGAGAGAGAGAATGGGAGAGAATGGGAGAAATTTATCTGATGCTCATATATGAGTAGTTCTACTCTAAAAAGACATTAAAAAAGTCCTAAAAGTTTTAAAATTGGAAGAATTGATATTCAATAGCGAAAAGAAGAGAACATTTTTTGGAATTACTGATCGCAACAGTTTTGTGAACTATATTTAATGATAAGGTTTTGAGTAATAGTTTTTCAGTAATAATGCGTTAAATGTAAAATTTGGTTCAATTTTTGGTCGCCACTAATGACGGACCGAAAAGCGTTTGCAGCGATTGATGTGTTGTTTTAGTTTTGAATGGCCTAAAGTCTAAACTGAAGCATAAAAAGTGTAGCAAAAACTGAAGGTATGGCATACCATACCGATAGAGATACGGCTACAGAGCAGGTGATACCACCACTGAAAATAATCAGTGCTTCAGTCAATGCTGGGCTAATGCTATACTTGTGTTGAGCAAAAGGTATTATAGCTAAAAAGGTCTGCGACCTGTAGGTTCTTAGCTCAGGTACAGGCACTGGCTCTGGCAGTCTCGTGATGGAAGACCTTCATTATCTCTTCCCCATACGGTCCTAATAGACTGTATTTGCGTCAATAAGTAGTCCTTTACATATCTAAGACTCTGTTGTGAAACCATAGTTAAGCTAATAGTCTCTCAACCATTGATTTTCATGTCTTCATGTCCTGACCGATGAAAGATCTGATCGAAAGCTAACCAACAGATTATATTTGAATTTCAATTTAAACCAGATATCGATATATGAGTAGAATTTCAAATGAATTGTTCGATAAGACATTAATACTAATAAATATGAATATTTTAGAATTGAAGTAATAAGTAATAACTGTTTGATAAAGAGAAGGTAATATTATGTATATTATCCTATAGGGTCTGGCAGTTGGATAAGTTGGATAAGTTAGAGTGTCTATTGAATGGATGGGTAGCGTGTTTGGCGTGTTTTGCCAAATCCATAATTAAGGCCGAAAGCAATTGGATTTTCATATCAATAATATATGCATTGAATATATTGATTGTATTTGTGTTCCTCTATATATGAGATTTAATATAAGTTTTAACATAACATCAATAGTGACAATAAAATCATAGATATGAAGAAAAAATACATCGAATCGGAGCACAAGTCATACATTGGTTGGCAATCATAGGCCAATACTTTAGCCCAAAGCCATAATGTGATCAAAGGGGACTCCAAAATGATGTCTATGAATGTTGAATGCAATGTAGTTGTAATGTTTGATCGATTTCTGGCAGATCTGCCGTCCCGTCATCATCATTATCATTGAAATGAATCCGCTGTAGAAGAAGAACATCACTTTAATATATTCAGAACAGTAGTACTAATATAACATTTTATATTATATTTATATATTGGACATACCGTTGGCTACAATTTACTCGATTTTAGATATACTTTCTGTGACTCTTATTCCTGATTCTGTTTCTCCCCTTTAATCATAAGATAATTACCAGACATAAGTCGAACGAGACTTAAAGGCATTTTGGCATTTGGCTCAAACATTACATCACATAATGTATACGAAATACAGATCACAGATGAGACTAATTTTATAAATGCTTTATACAATCGGTGTATAATAAGAGTAATTCTAATTTTATTTTTTATTTTATTATTATTTTTTGTATTCAGTGTCTGCTCTTTTTGCAGATGTTTTCCAATTATCTTAAATATTGTGCAGAATATCCTCACTTTAAAGGACATAATATACAAGTGCTGTCATTCTAATAGTGATCTAACATATAAATTAGAAAAAGATTGTATAACCTATTATACTGTATATACTGTTCATAACTGGAGTGAGTGTCTAAACCGTATCTGTACTGCCATTCAATCGTTTTGCAGATGCTTTTTATCTCATTCATCATCTCATGCCATGACTTCCTATTTTCATAAATTAATTTCGATTTACTTTTTAATTGAGTCGAAAAATAATAATATTTTGCAAATCCCTTAAAAGAAATGCCAGTTATATAGAGATCGGATGTAAAATATTTTTTGATATTCATTCGTAGTGTCACTCAATTTTTTCATACATAAGGTTTAGGAACAGTATATTCTGTATATACTGTATAATAGAGTGAGTATTGAGAGAGGTATAGAGTGTATAAGCTGTCAACCCCTCCGATGTCAACTCCAATCTTCATCTCTATTACCACTGAAAGCGGTTTCTATTTAAGTCAAAAGATATTTTAGAAGTTTATTTCTTAAAACTTTTTGACTCTTATTTTTTGTGCTTTTTTTCGTGGAACTCAATCTCTAAATAATTCTTTTGATTGTTAATTGGTTAATGACTGAGAGCATTGGTATGAGTCTAGAATAATAAACACTCAGATAAGGCACAGCCATCAAAAATTTGTATTAGAGACAAGTAGTGCTACTATAAACTAGACATAAACCAACAATTCCTCGGTGTTGAGCTCTGTTCTGAGTGGACGGTCGATCGTTTACTCACTAAATATAGTGCCGATTGTAAATAATATGGCACAGGGCTCACAGCACCGTACAAAACACTATCTTCATTGAAAATCGCTTTTCTCTTCTCTCGTTGTCTCACTATTCTTAGACCAAGCCTTCAACTCAACTGTTATGCAATTTAATGACCCGAACCGACCACTCAAACAACACTCCGAGCGCTCAGATTGAAGTCGAAGATTCGTTTACAACACAAACCACTACTCGAGATGTGATTCTGATTGTCATGAAATGCAAACTTTAATCTATGATTTCAAACACCAGTTCCAGAGTTTGATGTGTTTGAGTTCCTGAGAGTATTTTAGAGTATTTTTGGAAGTAAAGAAAAAAAAGTAAAACTAAGAGTATATACTGAATGTATTGGCAGATCTGTGCAATAATTGAGTGCACCTTATAGTACAGTGCAATTCAGTTCAATTGCATCGCACTATCGTTTTGGTCAGAAATTTTACTGAACAGAAGTTAGAAAAGATTTGAGAAAAAATGATAGAAAAAAGGCAAAAGCGTGGGAACAATGAGCTTAAGGCATAGGACTGAACATTGCCTGAAATGGGCCGATCGATCCTAATTACTGAACGATCAAATTTTCTGATATATTGATATACTGTATATATTGTATATACTTGTTTCAAATTATACATTCTTTTCGCAAACAAGACTTTAAGAGTAGGCATAAAAAAAACTTTAAATAAAGAATAGTATGATTTATACGAAAAAAAATTATATAAAATTTTGTGTCCAATTTTTTCACTACATTTTTCTCTAACCATTCAATAATATTATTCAAGAAAAATAATTTTATGATTTTTACTGTCATTTACTCTCTCTTTGAAAAAGAAAACACGAATATATGTTGAGAAAAAGTGAATTCTTGTGGACACACATTATAATGAATAGAATATCACATAAATGACTGACTGGTTCTCAATACATACCATAACTTCGTGTATGAATAATATATATTTGGATTTAGTTCGACAGATATCTTATGTAATAAAGAGTAAAATTGGTTTTGTGATTGTGTGCATAACTACTACAAGTATTGCCTCCGGAGCCTCATTGCCGTCATAGCCGTCTTGATTGCCAGCAAATGACCCGAAATATACACCGCATAAGACAATATATACATATAAGAAGCACAGACGGTATAACTATAATACCCTTCCTATTATTTGGTCTTATTTGTTCTCATATCCTGAATTCTGGGCAAATATTTTCCTGAAATCACCGCTTCAATTGATTGTTCCGAGAAGTACAACAACAACATCGAGGGCGCAGGCATTTCAGTGAGAGTAGAGCACAGTTTTATGTTAATCATATATAACTATAATATATATAACTAAAACTAAAATAACTAAAATTTGGTTGTTTTCCCAAATAGAAAAGTGTATATAATTGGCACCGGCAGTAGAGGATAATGTTAGCCATGTTAGCCCATCTCCACCTCCGCACACACTTCCAGAAGTGTAATTTGCCGTTAAATTAGTCAGATTTTAGGAAATGAGTCAACGATTCCTTTCACGCGAACTCAACTCAACCATATTTTTATGTCCAGATTTGAGAAAAAGTTTTCTATAATTTCTTTTCAATTGAAGCCCTTATAATAGAAGTGAGTTTTAGCTGAAATTTGTGTAATAGAGAGGATTATATAATTATGTTTCCCAACAAAATATTATTTATATAATTGATTGCACGAAAGGTTAGTTATTCTTAAATACATACAGTGCTCTGAGCACTAGAATTACATTTAACATAAATACCGAATGAGCACATTATCAGTGTTTGAATACTGGGTGTGATTTCTGATTGTTATACCGTTTATTATAATATATCCAATACTTGATTTCATTAAATCAAAACTTATTGATTCGCTACCATTAGCTTTAATTCGCTTCTATTTGTTTCTCTACTCTATATTATAGTCCACACAATGCCTTCCAATGCCCTCAAACCCGATTTTCTCAATAATTGAGCCAAACTAATAAATGATTAGAATTAGAAATTGTTATGTATGTGCGTTAGGTATGGTCTTATGGTCTATGAGCTATAGTCTTCTCATTAGTTATTGGTTTGTTGAAGAGGTGCAGCTCTAAAAGCAAAGATAACATAAAGACAGAGGGCATTGATAGGGAATACACAATAATACTCTATCATCCGATAGTCGATAGTCGACAGTTGATAAGACAATTGTCGTTTGACGGACTCCAAACTGCAAACTAGGGTTACCAATCAATGTATATTAGCTTAAATTCAGGATTTTCCTGATTATTTGAAAATCTTTTATTGTATTAAGATGATGAATAAAAACAAATAATTTTAATAGATTTTTATGAATCTTTTTAGATATATTAATTATTCTACTGTAATAAACATTAAATTTTGAACGAAAACTTTTGATATACATATGAGAGATAATGTAAGGAATTATATTTAATAGTTTGTAGATTTTATATACCCTTTAAAAATTAATATAAGGACATATAAAAATTGAAATAATTTTATTATTTATTAAGTTAATGAAAGCACAAAAATATTCTGCAAAATGATTAAAGTTTTATTTTGACAGTTGTTTCAAAATAAATCAATATTTGATTGTCCTGTTAATAGTGGACATCAGGTAACCCAATTGCCAGCACAGTCTTAGCTATAATAGCTTTGGAATTCACACCCAAATCTGTTTAGTTATGTGATTCCAAAGCAGAATAAAATCTTAATTCATTTAGAAGTCAACACTAATTCGATACTTCGATTCATCACTGGTTTGGCGATGAAATGCAAAGCAGATAAGAATTTTTCTGTCATTTTGGTCACAAAGAACTGACAATCAGTTTATTTTCTAAAAGAGATCACTTCATCAGTCAGTTGTGTTTTATTCACATTAAAACTGTTGAAATTATTAGTTTGAAAATTTGCCATTAATTATATGATATTTTTATTTATACCGATTGTGCAAAGAATGTAAATCACAGGTTTGACTGATCTGTAAAAACAACCGGAAATGACAGGAATCTATAAAACAAAGAGTTTTGTCTAAGTTAACAAATAACTAAATTTTCAATGAAAACAGTTTTTAAGACACTCGAAGGTCGAATAGATTATATAAAATCATATAAAACAAATACATTTGGAATTAAATCAAGAATTCCAATTCGACCGAAACATATGGCTTAAATAAGACAATAGTTTAGAGCCAGAAGTGGCCAATGGGGTGGACCTCTTAATACTGACTAAACACATAATTCATAATTAAAGTCTTAAAATTTTACCGACAAATCAGTTATTTAGGTAACCGTAAAATCGATAATTATTGGAATTAGATATTACAATAAAATCATTATATAAATCAATGAAACCTAATATAGCGTAAGAGACAGGACCTTGTATTTGATGTGTTGAAAGGAATAGAAGGATAGAATTAATTATTGTATTTGAGTGGAACACCGACAACAGGCAAACATTGTCTGAATCACAATCAAATCACATAACTATTTGATGTAAAATATGTTTTTTGATAAACTTTGTGGTGACGACAAACTCCGGCTTTTCAGTTATACTGTATTATATCATCTGTCAAAATGCAATGCCTGAAGACTTTATAGTAAAATGTTTGACTAAATTAGGAGTTGTCAAAAAAATATCGACAACGGAATGGACAGCTATGATAATTAGTGAAATAATAATCATAAAATAATCAAAAAATAATTGGGACAGTAATCATAATCTTCATAAAATTTAATGTTTTAATGATTCCGCACAAACTTTTTTAAAGTTAATAGAAATTTATTTGAAAGATATTTGAGATCTTATCTATTGGTTGATATTTTAAGATCATTAATTGTAAACTATGTCTATCTTTAGTATTATATAATAGTATCCCTGCATCCGACCCATTGGCCATTCAAAATATAAGCTCATTAGCCATAAACTGG
>JAQFYS010000183.1:0-10167 GCA_034694945.1 Carabodes femoralis | reverse complement strand
ATTTCAAATAAAAATTGTTTTAAAGTTTAATCTCTATTATAATAAAATATTAATCAAATTATTTCTCAAAGTTCTCTAATAACCTGAATATAAATAATAGTTTTGTTTACGTTATAATAAAATCCATTTCAATAGTAAAAGACATCAATTTTCATAAACACAAAAATATTTTTCCTATTTTTAGCAAAATTTCTTTGAAAACTGTCGTCAATTTAAATCATTTTTTATATCAATAAAAGGTTTGTTTTTTAAATTAAATTTTTTGTTTCTCTAAATAAATAATATCTGTTATTGAATTCAGAAAACTAATTGAATTGAATGCAAATAATATAAGAATTTATATTTTGAATTCAATTAGTGTTTTCCTACTTTTCATGAGTTATGCAAATACATGAGCGAAAGGAACTGAACATCAGATATATTCTTATATAATATTCTGAATTAGTTTCTTGTATTGATTTGTTTGTGAAGCCATTCATAAATTTGTTAGACATATAAGTTATATCATTATATGAGATAACTATGATATAACTAATAGGAAAAAATACAAAATTGAAATAACAATCAAATGTTTGTTAATTAATTAATTATTCTTAAGTAAACAATTTTGAATAGTTTGAAGTTTTTGAGCACTTTATCAGATAATACGCATTAGAGTTATGATTGGGTGCCATAAAGTGCCGCAAATTTTATTTTGTACTGAAAATAAATGCTAGCATTAGATATGTTTCCTCCCTATCCTTGCAATTACTGCATCCATTGGATACCCACTGCTATAGCAATGCAATCAAAATTATTCTTTGGGTTCTCTGCTCTCACAGTAATATTCCTATTGATTAGAAGCTATAGAATAATTATAACAAACGGGAAGAGTATATAAAGACATTCTGTACTCAGAATTACTAATTAATTCAAACATCGTTTGAGTGAACATCAGTTCTAATTGTCATTAATTTGAATCAAATTTAATTCAACTTAAAATTCAATAAATTTATTGAATTATTAACGAAATTTGTCAAACATTTAATTGAAAATTAATTTGATTTAAATTGAATTATATTTGAAAAGATGTCAAAAGTAAGTCAAGTGCGACAGAACTTCCATCAGGAATCGGAGGCCGGAGTCAATAAACAGATTAATTTGGAACTCTATGCTTCTTATGTCTATCAACAAATGGTTGGTTTGATCTGAAATTCTTTATAATAGTTAATATAACTAACAGTGGGTTTGTGTTTGTGTTTGCAATGAAAGGCCTACCACTTCGATAGGGACGACGTAGCTCTGCCTGGATTTCATGAATTCTTTAAGAAATCGTCGGAAGAGGAGCGCAAACATGCAGAGAGACTCATGGAATTCCAAAACAAAAGGGGCGGTCGTATTGTGCTCCAGGATATCGCTAAACCATCAAAACAAGAGTGGGCTTCTGGGCTCGAAGCCGTTGAGGCCGCTCTCGAATTGGAAAAGACTGTGAATCAGGCTTTGCTTGACTTACACGCCATCGCCAACAGACATGTCGATCCTCAGGTTTGTATATATTCTCGATTCTAATATTCTTGAATATTAAACATATCCATTATATATGTATGCAGTTCTGCGACTTTTTGGAAACACACTATTTGGGCGAACAGGTCGACTCTATTAAGAAGTTGGCCGATTTCTCGACAAACTTGAGACGGGTCGGGCCTGGACTCGGAGAATACATGTTCGATAAGGAGACTCTCAGTTAAGCACTCATTAGTTGACAATCAAAACAAAACATTTATTATTACTAAAAAATAGTCAATTTTTGTTAATTTCATAGTTTTAAACAATAGTTATATATTATTCACTTAAAAGTCCTCTAAAAAAGTTAATATCAAAACATAAGTATATGTTATAAACACTTTATATAAACCAAAAAATATTGAATTAAATGATTTATTAAACAATAAGATTGTTATTTCAAATGCATTCAAAGTTTTATTGCTTATTTTGCTACTAATAAAAATTATTGGTTTAAAATATGATTCAAATTAAATAATAAACTGAAAAAAATAGATGATTAAAAATCCCAAATCCGTTATTAAAGGCACAAAAATGCAAATAAAAAATACTATTAAAATTCAAATAATACTCTATAAAAACATAAATATCACAAACAATCGACAAAATAGTTATTAATAGCATTTGATGTGTCAGTGATTGTATAATAAGTTAGTCTTATATAAACAGTTCAGTTATATTGCATTTAGTCAATGGCTTGAATTTAAGGTGTTCTTCAATGAATTGACACAAACAACGAGATGACATACAATGGCGAGGAGTCGAAGGCAATGGTGTTATACTAACTCCGGCCGAATCGGCGTGTAATGGCATATTCAGCTCTATTTTGCGACGAACGTAGTCTTTAACCCATCTTTGGCTATATCTGAGCAAAAGTTTTTCCGCGTATTTCTATTTAAAACGACAATTCATTTGAGACTAAACTTTTTGTAACTATTTTATTACCTCTTTTTGCGATAACGATTTTGGTTCGGATCCAGTAATTACAATATCGGATGTGTTTATATCCATACGAGATATGATTGAATTGGTGTTCGAAATGGTTGTCGATTGTTCTCCAGATGTCGGTTGGCTCTCATTTTCGAGCATATCTTTCAGATATTTCTATTCAATAATAGAAATTATGAAAATGTTTTAATTTCATATGAATTTACTTACAATACAATACGAGACATCAAAATAGACGAAAACCAGATTAATCTTATGACAAGAGATGTGTCCCCTATCATCGACTCCCATCAATAAGTTATACTTAGAGAACATTCCATTCACTTGTGATATACATCTCTCCAACAAATGGTAGAGCTTTATATTGAATAGAATATTAAATTAATATGAAATATATTTTGACATTGAATTCAATAGATATCAATACCTTTACTTTACAAAACATTGTGGCAAATATTCCGAATGCATTGATTATAAGCCAAAGAACTCCTCCAACAAATAGTGGTAAACCCTTAACACCTGAGAACAGAAGGGCTAACAATACTGCAAATCCTATTGCAATCCATATGACAAGCATTCGTTTGTATAAAGTTATGTAAAGTTTGAATCGAAAATCGTTGACCAAAACTTGAATGGCAGACACATAATCTTCAACTGTAAGCTAAATATCACACAAATGTTTTACATAAATAAAAGTAATTCGATTACACTCTTATTATTTGTCTATTATTCTACAATATTTAAGTAAATCAAAGAATATTAATTATAATGAGTGCTATTAATACAAATGATAAGATTTAGAAGGAATTGGAATTGAGGTCAACGCTTATGTAAGTGTAGAATATTTAAATATTTAGATTATTTTAATGATTTTCTCAATACTTTTAAATAATTAGAAATACATTAATTAGCAGTAAATACGAAATTAAACGAATATTTGAAAAGCGTTTCATAAAAACTATTTATGTTAAATGATATGTAAATACTGTAAAAAGAGAAATAGACTTACAGATAATGACTGTGCCATTAGTTCTTCGGGGACCAACTCTGGTTTGAAGGTGGCGGGTGTCAGCCACGAGCAGTGGTTGTTCACCGGCAACACTGTTACGATTACGTCTCCATTCGCTAATAATTATATTAAATATCAGTTAATTAAAACTCTTTTAAATAATCAAATGCTTACAATAGTTATTGTTTGGAGAACAAGAAGAATGATTGCATCGATTGTTCTGATTCTCATTATTTAGATCTTTAAGCGATACGTTTTGAAGTACTTTGAGATTCGTTTCATTACTTGTCTCTCCATTTGATTCTTGTGTTTCATTGATATTATTATTAGTTATAAAACTTTTTTCGATTATTTTATTGCTTTCGATGTTTGACATAATGTTTGCATCAATTCTTTGATTGTTTGGAATATGAGGTAAAATACTAGAGATGTTAGAGACCGACGAAGAGGTACTTCTTTTGCTAAAATCATTGACGGCATTGATTTGTATTGAATCTGTCGGTTCTATAGTCGCACAACCGGTGGCTTCTGGAGGTTCGGGCGGTTGTGGCGGTATCTCAATATGAATGTCATTACTTTGAGACGTGTCTTCGAATCTGATCCAAGTCTTTCGATCGGAACTGACATTCAACTCATTTGAATGACTTTCGTCTGACATAACTCTACTCTATCTCTGATTAAACTGTAATTTAATACTAAAATATAACAATAATTGAAATCTAAACTATTTTTAAAACAAATACTTTTAATTATTGAGAAAAACAGTGAAATAAAATCTCAAAACTATTTAAATACTATAATATTGAAGATAACAATCAATTGTTTAATACTTTCAAAACAAAACTTGATTTCAGTTTAAACTAATTTAATCATTAAATCACTAATCATTGGATTAATTCAAAACAACTTTTTAAGAAAATGCTTTAATTTTTTGTAAAAAACAATAATTTAATAAAAAACATAAAAATCTAATATAAAATAAGATCACATTTAATACTAATAATTAAAATCAATTGAATTAAATTGAATTAATTATAAATTTAAGTCAAATCCAAACATTGTTTGCAAATCAAAAACAACAAAAATATTTACATTTTATGATTGTTTACAGAATAAACGACTTCTCATATAAAACATTACTCTTTTGATAAGATCTCAACTAAATCTAAATCTAATGTGTATTCACTTAATTGTAATCATAATATAATAAACTTTTAAATATTAAATTTTATTTAAATAAACAAAAATTTTATTCAATTAAAACAATTTTTAACATTTATCTTATAATAATCGACTTAATTATCAAAATTAAAGGAATGAATGTTTGTTAAAGGGTTTGATTAAAAGTTAGTAAAAGTGTCGTCAGTTTTGAATGGTTTGGAGGAAAATAAAATTGTGAGGATTTGGTTGAAGATGTGGACCGACGGCATACTAATTGTCTTCATATCTATATTTACAGCACTTTTAGGCGAAGGTATTAATTGTTTTTCACTTAATTAAAGTTTATATAAATTATTTGTCGATTAGGTCTCACATGGCTTATGGTCTACAGAACCGATAAATTTAAGCGATTAAAAGCCGAAGTGGAGCGACAGTGCAAACGATGTATGAATACACTATCATATTATCATATCTTTATTATCATTTATCACATCTTTATTAGTCTTTAATTTTGATTTTTATTAAACCAAAAATCATTTAAAAATAGCCAATAAGTGCCAAAAACGGCTAAATTTGTTAGACTTTCAAAATTTAAGTTTTTGTTTGAAGTGAAAACTTTTTTGAATTATATCTTTAAAACCTGTTTAATGAAAAAAAGTATGTTTTAAGAGTCAATCTTTAATCAGTGTATGATTTATTCGGATAAGACTTTATAGTATTGTATGTGTCCTACCATTAGTTGTTTCGGTCTTTTATTTATCTGTTTTTCAATATATATATATATTTGAAATTGATTTCGTTTTTGCCAATAAGTGGAGAAAAAGAAGGAAACGATAGGAGAAACAAATGACAAACAGATGAAGAAGAAGTTGGAACGAGAAGAAGAAAAACTAAAGAATCATAACAGAGATCTGTCTTTAGTTAAAATGAAATCAATGTTTGCGATCGGTTTTGCGTTCACAGCGTTGTTATCGATGTTTAATAGTATGTAAGTATTATTTTCACATAATCTTAGTTCACATTATATTAACTCTTTTTACAACTAAATAGTTTTGACGGCAGAGTTGTGGCCAAACTTCCATTCGTTCCCATTTCACTAATACAAGGCTTATCACATCGAAACTTAAGCGGCGAAGACTATACCGACTGTTCGTTCATATTTCTCTACATATTGTGCACAATGTCTATACGACAGGTATTAAAATCTATAAAATAATATTTGATTAACAATTAATGTTATGTTTTCCCACAGAATATCCAGAAGCTATTGGGTTTCAGTCCATCGCGAGCCGCCAGCAAACAGGGCGGAAACATATTCGCTCCGATGAGTGCTCAGAGATAACTGAAAACGTTTTAGTTTTAGAAATGAAATCAATTTTCAATTTAGGAAACAAATAAATATTTTATTAAGAAATGACGGCTTCTTTGACAGGTTTCTGAGTAAAAAGTCTGCCCCAAGAAAATCGACTCAAATCTATTGTTTGGTAGCCATCATCTAAAAGCAGTTCCATCATAGCCCTGCCAACAGCCGGTGCCATTTGTATTCCATGTCCGCTGAAACCTGTTGCCCAAAACATATTTCCAAAATAGGGGTCGCGACCAATGATGGGGTTCTGGTCGAAAGTATTATACTCATAGAAACCCGCCCAGGCACCTTTTATTGTTAGATTTTTAAAGGCGGGTACTCTGTGGGTCAGTACGGGTCGAATTTGTGATTCAAAATAGGAATAGTCGACGTCTAAATTGCTTACATCCGGCTCTTCGTTCTGATAACAATTCAATTTTATAATTACAATAGAATACTAAATATTCATTTGAATGGTTTACTTCGCTTGGATTTCGACCACAAATGAAATTTCCACCCAAACCCTCCCGACGACAATAAACTGATGAGGGATCCATCAAAAGGGGAAAGTCTATTCCGGGTCCATCAGGAGAATTGAATACATAAACATATCGTTTACTGAAATAAACGAATTAATAAAATTAGATTAGAATCGAGAATTTATAAGTTTTGGAACAGACCGGGGCTCTACCGGGAGAGCATGCGATCGAGGACCTGCTTTTTGTCCGTATTCGAGCTTTTGAGCGATTTGTCCTGAATTAGCGCCACAACACACTATTCCTAACGCAAACTCCATTTGTTTGACATAACCATCCGGTTGTCTATATATGACATGATTGCAGGTTTGGTAATCCATTCCGTCTGGATCTTCAGCGCCCCTATGAACCAATGATTTCAAATTGAAATCGAGTACATCTGCCTCTATATACTCGACGCCTAATGTTTCGGCTTTAGTTTTCAATGCGAGCAATAGAGCCCAGGGATCAAACCAACCCTCGTTCTGCACTCCATAAGAGCCGATCACTATATCTTGTGTGTTAATCCAGGGAAACCTTTCTTTAAGTTTATCGGGAGTATAAAGTTCGACATAAGCTCCTAATTCAGTCTGTAATCTATGATTTTCAATGAGTTGTTCAGCACTGGAAGCGGTGGCTAATAGGAGGTGTCCGTGTGGGTGGAAACCAATATCAGGCGGTTCGCTGTCTAAAACGCTTAAATGCTTCTTCACATCTCTCAGGAAATCTATTCCAAATAAAGACATCAAAATATTCTCTTTGAGTGAAAACTGTTGTCTAATGCCTCCAATGGATTGAGTGGTCGACGCTCTCGTGTACTGAAACACAATATCATATTAATACTAATATGAATACTTCACAATATATGTATTGATCGCACCGTTGGATCTCTTTCAATGACAACCACTGAAATACCGTGAGCTACTCGTTGTTTAATGAAATAAGCGATCGCTGATCCGATTATACCACCGCCGAAGATAACATAGTCTGAGTGATGGGGTGGCGGCTGGTCTTGAGGTAGTCTATGAACTCTTCCCGTTTCCTTCAAATATTTAAAATCTGATTTCATTATATTTAAACCTCTCTTTAATCCCAATTGTTTTTCTATTCGCGTAAAATATTGGGGATATTTATATCCAATCAACTTATGGTAGAAATAGGGATCAGTCGACGGATCATAGACGCCCTCATTGGGACCCAATTTGAATTCATCCACTTCTGTCTCTTTCACTGATTCTACACTAGAATTATCACTACTTTTATTGTCACTCGATTTGTTCTCATCCTTAGTATCACTCTCTTTGAATAACTTTGAAGTTATGCTAAGTTTACGATAGTTTTGCAAATTGTTGTGATTATACGAAACTCTTATACTTCGGGAAAAACATTTGACTATTTGTGACATTTTATCGCTAATTAATATAATCTTTGTTTTTGACTAAAACAGTGAGAATTGTGTTATACTATTCAAACAAACAATTATCATAAACAGTGGTAAACATTTAAATGTAATGATAGACACGTGAGAAATGTTATGTATGATATGGTGAGTGTGGGCTCAATATATTCAATACTATTGACGAACATTTGAGAGCAATAGTGAGTCTGTGAGAGACAGTGAGAGACTCTGAGAGAGTCTGAGAGCCAGAGCGCAGACTTGAGAGTTGAGACGAAGAGCACTTTGGTTACCAACAGTTTGGCCTTCAATTGGATTTGTTTAATAGTCACTCAATTTATATAAAAGTGTTTATTTGAAAATTCGGTTTCTATTAATGATAGTTATCTTCCAAAAAACCATAAGTTTTCGATTCAATTAAACTAATTTCGACCGATTTGTAACTTATATTAGAGTTTAATATGGGATCAGAACTGCCAGTTCTCGGCTATTGGAACATACGTGGAGTAAGTGTTAGAACATTAGAATATTTTCATTGATTTCCTATTTATTGGTTAAAAAGTTGTTTTTAATAATCATTTTCTTAACTTTAATCTTATTTTTAATTTAGAATAAATGTAATTAAATTTTCTAAAATTTGTTTCAATTTTATCAAAACTTATTCTAAAGTTTTTTTTGCATAGAATTTGCATTAAGTTATTCCAAAGTATTTAACCTAATATTGCTCTAAATTTTTCAATTCTAGTATTTTGATTAGAAAAACAGTAGAATTCGTGAAAACTTTGCAATTGCTTTAAAACTCTGTATTTTTCAACCATTTTTCAGGTTTTTATTTTATTTTTATTGTATCGAAAGCGAATTCAATATAAATTCATAGCAATTCATAGTAAAAAGTTGTTCAAAACTACTACTAATTGCTAAAATGAGGCCGTTTTTGATTCGGGTTTAGTTACACTTGAACTCTATAGACTAACCACTGTTTTAATAAAAGCTCTAATTTATTATTTACGTCACATATCAGTAAACTTTTTATCTGGTTTTTTGGGTAAAATTATTTAATTTTCCACAGAAATGATAGAATACGATAGAAATTACATTAAGTTTATAATGCATTTGATTATCAAAATTGCGAAAATCATGGCTAAAGTTAATTTAAAAATTGAAAAATATTGTTATTCCAATAAATTATTGCTAAATTCAAGGATAGATTGGTTTCATTAGCAAAAGCAATACAACTTAAGCTGTTTTTGTTAAACTGATGTGTAAAATGTGTTAAACAAACTGTTGCCTTGCTCAATTACACATAAGGGATATACTATTATAGTATAGCATTGCACAAATTATCACTAAAATGCTATCATTTATATGATATTTGTTGGTCTGACAAAGCATTCAATTGTGTATTCTCTGTATTTAATGTCTTAAAAAATCTTTTCATAAAATTTTCTGTTTAGCCAAAAAAATTCTTATCAAATAAACAATTTGTTGGCTCTTATAGTTAGGACAACCAATTCGTCTACTATTGGCCTATACGGAAACGGAATATATTGATAAACGCTATAATTATGTACATAAATTAGAAGAAACTAATGAATGGCTTGACGTAAAGGACAAATTAGGACTTGATTTTCCAAATGTAAGCCTATTTTGAAAGCTTTCTAATCAATTTGTAAACAGAATTCTAATCATTTAATAAATAGCTCCATATATATCATATAAATCATACCAATCAAACAATATTATGCTAATAATCAGCTCATTCTCAAACTTATTTGATCACTGATCAGACAAATTAATATTTGCACCGTATTTGAGATGCAAATACTGCTACAAAAGGTGCGATAAACGCTCAAAATTCTAATACAGTATATTCTACAGTATATCATATATTCTCTAAATAGAAGCAAAACCGGTTTAATCCAATCACACTGGGATTAGGCATAAAAATGTTGGATTGAATCGAATTTGATGTCAGACTCGAAAATTAATAATTCAATAAATTTCTAAAATTTAACGCTTTATGGAATATACTGTATAAATGATAATATATATAGATATGTACATAGATTTGAAATTCTAAAGAGTATTAGAATAGAATACATTAATAAAGAAATTTAGTTTTAGTATAGACTAAAAAATAAATTTGATGAAATACTGTACTGTCTGTACATGATCTGTATATTAAAAATAAACTTATATTAAAATTTATTTCCATATATTTATATTATAATTTGCAGAAACAAAACTGAAA
>JAQFYS010000182.1:0-10194 GCA_034694945.1 Carabodes femoralis | reverse complement strand
AATACGATTAAAGAATTCATTATCTCTTCAAATAAAATAATTAAATAACTTTCAAACAAAAGATAAATATAAGCATCAAAAATACAAAAAGTAAAACTAATAATATCTAGATTATTGTTAAGAAAGTGGAATCTCAAAATAAGTATAAGTACCCAGAATTATGACACTGTTTTCTGAAATACAGGTGCCATTAGTTTCCACAGAAAACTTAGCGTTTGAAAGAACTGCTACTTTTTCTAAGCCATCTCTATTGATGGTCACTTTGGAGGCGTCCAATACGGAACACGTGAACGGAGACCCTAAACACCAATTAAATTAATAAATCATTATTTATAGTTGTTTTTCCACTTTATATGCTTCAAACCTGGAACTGCTTCTCCGTTGAATTTAATGTCAATGCTGTGATCTTCTGTATCTTTAGGCAAAAAAGTGATCGCATAAAGACTGGATCCGAGAGCTTTTGGAGTGGAAGGAACTTTGCCGTTGTTTACGATCACTTCCAGATTTCCGGGCCCTGCGTTTGAGGCCTCAACTAATCAAATCAAAAACTAATTATATTTGAACTTATATTTACACTAAACCTGAATCAGTGATTACCTATAAAAGTGACGGCTTTTCCGACCACAATCTCTCGAGGAATCTCTTTCACTCTAATTCTCTTAATATCGTATATCTTTGAAGAGAAGGGCGAACCGGGAATTGGAATCCCTTTATATTTGAGTTGAATTAGATATTCGCCTATAAAAAGATCAAATTATTTAGTTAACAGTTCTTTTATGATACGGACGAGGAAATACCCGGAATAGTAGGCACAAAATCTATGTTAACGACTCCGGACTCTGGATCTCTTTTCATTGTAATCGGAATACTTTGTCCGGTCGGGCCTGAAGTAACAAAAGTCAAACAAATTCTATTAAATTCAATTAATAAATAAGTGATCACTACTAAGAGAATCACCGGTTATTTTTGATGATAAGTCATGTTCTGATATTGTGTTATGTACTGAAAGAATGGCTGCTTTATCGACGGGAGCGAAATGAAGAGCAGTTCCAGTTACGGCTACTTTTGTCATCTCTGGATTAATGTGGACAATGAATGGACTGCCTGTCAATCAAAATTACAATTATTTCTGAGTCAAAGGACCAGAGTTTTGCAAATTGCTTACCCATAACAGACTGTCCATTGAAAGTAATTGAGACGATATGATCACAATTTTCATTGGGAATGAAAGAGACACCAAATTTGGCCCCGCCCATTGGATGCACCTGGGTCACTATGTTCTCGCCCTTTGCATTCACCGCTATTTCGAGATTGCCTTCTCCTGAATTGCTGGCGTCCACAATGAACTGAACCGACTTTCCTATACTACCAGACGAGACCGGAGTCACTAAAACTTTTTTAGAGTCAAAACACTTGACAACGAGAGGCGATGCGCTAATGGCTCGACCGCAGTGTTCGATAGCTATGATATGTGGCCCAACTTCTTGAGGAATGAATTCACAAACACATCCTTCGATGTATTCAATATTGACACCAATTTGTTTGCCGTTTGGAGACGTGACTGTCGTTCGAATCGATTGGGGCTGAATGGGGGCACTCGAGGCTATGCTAAAACGAGCGGCCATTCCAACCGGAATCAGTTCAATGTGACTCAGATCCACATTGAATTGAGTGGCATCTGATATCTCACAAACAAATGGACAGCCTATTAATGAAACAATATTTGCATAAATGAGATCTGAATGCAAGCAATTCTTGTGATATGTAATACCCGGAACATTCTCTCCATTGAACTTAATGTCAACGATGTGTGGAATCAATGTTTCGGGAGTGAAATTCACTAAACATTTTCCGTTTCCCAATACTTGGACCTGATTTGGCACTTCACCGTCATTTACTGCAATCTCTAACTGTCCCTCTCCTGCCTGAGAGGCATCGACTAAATTATTGAAATCGAAAATTTTGGTTAAATTCCAATCAAATCAGATTCAATCTAAACTAAATCCAAACCTTGGAATTCGCATTTGTGACCAATTAAACAATTTTTAGGCGTTTCGCTCACAGATATTCTTGAAATATCATAGGCTTTGGCTGAGAAGACATTAGTCATAAGAGGCTGACCGCTCACATTGATTTCAAATGAATAGGTGCCCACTATTGAGACACTGAAATACACCCGAAAAGTATCGTTTTGTAGATCTAATATTCTGTTTTGAACTGTTGTCTTCGTCGGACCACTTATTAACACTTCGATATCTTCTTTTTTAAATCCGGGGGCACTTATGTCAAACGAATGGGTTTGTCCCACTGGAAACGATTCCAGTGATTGTACTTTAAGTAATCCTTTTCTCGATAAAGAATTTGAAGGCAAATGTGTGGCAAATATTTGGCACTTAAAAGGAGAACCGGACACATGTTCGCCGTTGAACTTCATTTCAATTGTATGTAATGAAACTGATTGTGGAACAAATGAGGCCAAGAAATGATGATTTCCTAAGTTTTTCACTTCACTGTTCACTCGACCGCTGTTCACAAGTATTTCCAAATTTCCAGAACCGGCTTCACTGCAGTCAACTAAAAGATTAGATAAAAACAACTTTTGTCAACCGATTCAGTAATTAATTGGCGGCTATTAATTGAGATAAACAGTGAGGAAAGTACTTAAAAGTACATTAAATAGTACTATAACTAACTTTCGAATTGAACAGCCTTTCCGAGAATGCCATTAGGAATAGCGCCCACTTTTATTTTGCTTGAATCATATGCCGAACTATGGAACGGATTGCCAGCAATGGTCTTACCCAACGCTTTGACCTCAATTATATGTTCGCCTACTTCTGGAGTGATGTACTCCACCTCATAATGACCTGCTTTTATCGTATCCATTCGGAAGGGTATCTCACGATTAGAGGGTGCTTTAGATATATAACAATAATAATTATTTAATTGCATGAATAACAGACAGTCAACTCATTGTTGAGACCTACCGGTGACAACAATGCTGATATCATCTTGCTGAAATCCGGGCGCATTTATACTGAAAACTACTGGCCTTTTAACGGGAACTAACTTTAAACCATTTCCATTAGCTGTCACTCTCTGAAGGTTCAAAAGTTTTTGCGATTTAATTGCAGATGAATTTTGTGATAGACTTCGCTCTTCTGATGAAAATGTTTTCGACATTATTTACTAACAAATGTTAGAGATTAGAAGATATTAAAAAAAAAGTTGTCGAATGTCGAGCCGAACAGAACAGGTGTCAAACGTGGCACAAATGTCTTCAACTTTTCTTCCACTGCATTCCATCATTGGAATGGGGCTTCAAATGTAAATTCTAAGTTAGGAGACCTGTGTGTGAGCGCCTTAAGCCGTGTGCCATTAGAACTTACCTGAACTCACCTGACAAGTTCTTTATACTCATTTCGTTATTGCTGTGTATGAATACCTGTCCCATCCCTATGTGTTATACTAATGAGATGTACCATAAATACAAAATTTTATATTATATTTGAACTCAAAGTATTTGATAATAGTTTGTTTACAAATTCAAACATTTGATTGACATAAAAGCTATTAAATATTAAATAAAATAAATTTTTATAAAGAATAAAAAGAAATTTTTAATTTATTAAACTTTTAAAAATAATTGAAGAAATTTCCAAAAATAAGCTCAAAATAGATGAAAATTTGCTAAAATAATAATTTATAAGAATTGGTAAAAAGTGATATTATTTTAATCATTTTTTCATTTGTATATTAAAATAACATTTAATAAAATAAAACAACAATTATATCAATAAAACTATAATATTTTTTTGCATTTCTCTTATGATTCCTCTTATGGTGATATCATTGATCATTAAATTTAATGTATTTTAAAATAAATTTTTGGCAGTTTTTGTTGACTCCGGCAGTGGTTTATGTAAAAACAATTATTTCCTACAATTCCATCTACAAACTGCATAGTTATTGAGGAGCAGTTACCCGACCAGAGTATATACCGACAGAGCCGGCGAATTGATCTATGAGTGATGCAAATCGGGTCGCGTTATCGGTTCCGTTCTTGAATTTAAAACCAATGGCCGCTGAATATGAGTTATAAAATATACTTCTGACCGCTTGTAGTCTCTCTTTCCTCATGTAATTAGTTTTTGGAAAAGGCTTTCTATCACTAATTCGATCGATTCTTGGGTTAATCGAATGTTTTGCTTCAGAATTGTCTGAATTACTGCTCGAAGAGGTCTCCAAAGAATTGCCGTTTGCTTGGGGCGATGATAACGATTCGGGTGAGGAGTAGCGCATTGTACTCTCACGGATACTACCAGTGTCTGAGACCAGTTGCCAGCTATCACTTCTGCTCAAAGATGGCTCACAACTAGTCACTACTTTCTTATGCGCTGGAATAGCGACCGGCTCTGTAGTAACCTTACAATTATGACCGTTTGAAAAGGCTTTTTGGGATTTAGTTTTGAGCGAATCTTCGTATCTATTTATTAGACTGACATTGACTCCACTTTTAGTGAACATATCAGAGCCCTCTTCACTGTTGGTCAAAGTGGGCGGAGTTTTACCATAAGTAATGCTTGAATCGGATTCACTTTTTGACGAGAGGAATAGGTCTTCGCCGTTGTTGATGATCGGGAAATACATCGGTGGACAGTTGTCATGACTCCTAGTGCTGGCAGAACTACAACTACTATTCAGGCTCGTAGAACTTCCGCCATATTTACCACAATTTTGATGGTCTTCTAGAAGTAATTGAGAGTCTTCGCCATTAATTAGTTGATCGACACTCGGTTTCCTTTCTTTACAACTATTATTAGTCAAAAAGTCTACAGAATATTCTTCACTCGTTATATATTTAAGAAAATAAAAACAAAAAAATAGAATTTCTTCTCCTTTACTGAGTCTATCATTTAAATTATGACCGAAAAGAAACCAATCGTAAGAAATAGTTAAAAAAGTCATTTCAATTGGGCTTAGATTTTGATGAATCTTTCCGTCAGCCCATAAGGATAGGCGTAATAGGGATGTGAAGAGAGGAGTTCTGTCCCAACCAGAGATGCAGTGAATTAATATTGAAGAGTCCGCTTCATTGAAGTATAACAACAGAAGTTTGAGATAATTTTGTGTTAATTTGATGACATCCCAACTCCGGTATGTCTTCCAATCGATGTTCAGTCGTTCACAAATGTGGTCATTGTTTGGAACGATGAGACTCGCGTCCACAAAATGTTGCTTCCAATCGAAAATAAGACCTTCGGCTGAGTATCCGTTATCGCGATAGTCTCTGAAGAACTCACATCCCGGGTATGGCAAAGACATTATATTAAATTCCTGATAACGACTCTCTTTATCCGCTTTTTCACTTGAGGTCACATTCATTCCAAATTTTACTTTCTTTTTCTCAACCATAAGATCACAGATATATCCGACCGATAGATACTTAAGAAGTTCAATGTCTCGGTTCCTAACTTTAGTAAAGAGATGACTCGTATCACTAATATTATTCAATGAGAGGCCTTGAGTTGGAGTCGGCGTTGAGTCGCTTTCAGATAACTGTTGGCTCATATTTTGTGTCAAATCGAAGGCATCGACTTCACTGCTGTTTCGGTAGTCATTAAAAAGGTATTCTAATCCCGAGCGGCCATATATTTCAGGCCCACCGGAAAGTGTGGCCGAACGACAAATGTATTTATCTTTATATAAGATGACAGGAATTGGGAACCGGGCTCTACATCGGGCCACTCGAGCCCTACTAATCAGTTCTTTCAATTTGTTAACATCTAATCGTTTGTTGGTTTTGATAGTGCTCTTAACCGAACCAAATGTCGATCCGTTTGTCAATGTATTGGACCTTTTAATGGGTGTGTATTGTCCCGAATCCACTTCATCGAAGGCATCGGTAGGTTTCATATGTGAACACTGATCGACACAATCACGACCGCAGATGTGGAGATGGGTCTGAAGAACCGATTCAACAGATTGTGGGTCTGGTCTGATGTGCGGAATAATCAGTTTTGAAGGATAACTTGTGGCCAATTCTCCGTTTTCGTTACTAATTATCTCTAAATCCTTATAATCTTTAGCGAAAAGTTTTGTACAAATATTTAATACAAAATCAGTTCTCTTATCGTTGTCTTTGGTCTTATAGTGATGAACAGCAAACAGTTGGAGAAGACGTCGCACGTCTTCAGAAGTCAATTGTATTTCAGTATCCATTGTGTGCCTCTCTTTAGTCCAATGCATACAAACGGATCCACTTAACCATCAACTGATCAATTGATTAATTAAATATTATTTAATTATTAATAACTAATTAATAATTAAAATAATATTAAAGTTTGAATACACGTAAACACAACACATGTCTGTCTGTCTGTCTCTGATGTGATGGGCTTTCAATTGATAGCAATGATAGCACTGATAGGGCTTTGACTCCCAAACCATTCACAGATTGTCTCCATTTTTAGGGACCACTAATAAAGTATTAAAGTTTTAAAGTATTAATATTTAACTTTTATATAACTTTTAATACAGTATTTTATACTTTACTATTTTAAGCCTTTTTAAACTTCAATTTCTAATCAAAAGTTTTTATTAATTTCCTTTATTTATGATTTATATTATTATTAATAAACTATTTAACCGACAATTATTGTGTAAATAAACAGTTAATTATGAGTTATATTAATAATGATTTAATAGCAAACAAATAGTTTTTAGTTCATATTAATAGTAAGTTAGTGTTAACTACAGTATTCTCTGAGAGAAGTTTAACACTAAGTCTCACTCTATTTGTCAAAACAATCAAAGTTTTCATTTATTTAATTAAATGATAATAAATTATAGATAAACGTTAGTTAGACTTCAATATAATTGAAATAAACTCATATTAAACTCAATTAATTGATACAAACTTTTCAAAATGAAAAATACTAAACCCTTTTTGATTAAAATAACGGTTCACTCGATTAGACTCCAATAAATAGTTAACCAATTATTGAAAAGGAGTTAAATATTAACATTTTTTTACAAATAACTAATCATTGAATTTGAATTAAAGATAAAAATAGAGGTAATAATAATAGAAATGAATTGTTTGATAAGCAATTAATCTACAGTTGTATTCCACTCACGGATTCTCTTATATAACTAATACTTTTTATTCGACATTTATTTGAATATTTTATAGTTTAGACAAAAGTTTTATATTTAAAAATCATTAAATTTTGAAGACATTGAGTCGAATGGACTGAAAAACCAGTGCTTTTCTATTACATAACAATAAATTAACATAAATTGCTATGAAATCCTTGAATAAAACTATTGAAGAATAGTTGGAATAATTGTTTGAAAGTTCCCTTTAAGTTAAGTTAAGTTAAGGCTTAGTTATATTGAGATACCCTTAATAGAGGACCGGCACTACTGTAGAGCCTAAGCTTTACGATAGAGAGTATATCTGAATTCATTTCATGCGTCTCTCTGTATATCAGTTGTCATTTTTTCATTGATATGTTATTTATTAGAATAAGAGATAAAAATATTAATTCTTTAAATGTAGAAAAAGTTGAATTGCAGTGAATAATGAATGGCATTCACTGTTAACAGTGTTAAACTCATACTTACATTGTATTCTCTACTGTATTGTACAGTAAATGTTGTCGTACTTACAATTGTCGGACTTAGAAACTGCCGGTTCTCTCATTATTTGTCGCTCTTTTTTGTCGTTTTGTCTGATTTGTTGATTGATTTAATTTAAGGGAAAAGCAAATAAACGGTTAGACTAGTATTGAGTTGAGATAGACTTAGACTTAGACTAGTATAGAGTGTAGAGTAAATGCCATCAAACCATTTGATGGCCTTTTACTTGAGATAAGTGGCTCTCATGTCAGCCAAACTTCAATCCTATCTCTGTATCGGTATTTCTTATTTCTTATTAACAAATCATATCTTACATCAAATCAATTGCAATAAAACAAATGAACGACAATAGGATATAAACTATAAAAATTAATTTAAATTAATGAATAAAACTTTAATCCAACATATTTTCAAACGAATACATATCATATTGTGAGCCAAAGACTTGATTTACAATTAAAAGCAATAATTTATGACTCATTTTATCTCAAAAAACATAAAAAGATATTAATATTTCGATCGATTGGCGAAAACTTTACAATTATTACGAATATTAAAAATTGTTGAGAAGTTTCAGTAATTGTTTGCACGTAAATAATCGCCTAATTTTTCGACCACAGTATTCAACTGTCCCGGAGGAAAGCCATCGGTTGTGGCCGCACATAACAGACCTGACATATAAGGCATGACATCAGTTATTAGTTATCAATCAGTCATTCAGTTGTCACTAAAATACCGGTCGAATAGGACAGGACTTACATGTATTTGTAGCGACAATACAGAGCGCAGAACTCCCTTTTCGGCCACGAATTAGATTATTCTCTGCAGTCAAACAGAAGTACTTCTCTCCGGCCAAATGTATGCCGTGTTCTTGAAATGTTCCCGGATTTGTCCGCATCCCGTCGGCGATCGCCTTCAACTCCTGTTGCGTCACCTGAAGAATAGACAATAGAGATATAGACATGCATTAGTCGATAGTCTACATCTTCACTATAGACTCACCGATTGTGGCACTTCCTTCTCATATTTGGCCCAAACCTGTCCGTCAGACAGGCCTCCAATAACTGCTAATTTACACGAGACCTGAGCACAGATTTGATTGTCGACATACGTCTGCCACGACATTATCACCAAAAGAGTAAATCAATCACTAATTATAATAAAATTAATTTAATTAAAGTCTAGTCGTCTTCGGATTCGTCTTCCGATTCTGTTCGGACTCTTCTGTTGTCTCTTCAATAGGACTTCAAGTCTGCGATAACTCAATCAATGAGTGAATGAATGAATGACTGCAACGCTTGTAATGCAAGCAATCAGTACTGCAATACAAAAATGAATACAAAAACTGTACAAAAGTGTAGTAATACTCAAAACCAATACTCACTCACTGTTAGGGAAGAGTCAGACCTGAGTCGAGTCGGTGTCAGACAAAGCCTGAGTCAGAGCTCACACAACACCCAAATATGGCGAATACATTCCTCACACACACCACTCCACACAACCGCACACTTACACACACATATCCCTAACCCTTCATTGACTCACTCACAAACAACGTTACACACAATCAGCACATCCCTCATCGTTAACACCTATCCATCCCTTTCTCATCGCTATTACTCTTCCCAAATATTTGTGTCACTTAAAAATATCAATAATTATACTGATTGTCTCTAAAATAATTTTTAGCAAAAATATTGATCTTCAAAAGTTTGTGGTATTAGAAAAACTATTTGTGTAATATTGTCAGTGAATTAGAGGTATGTATGTTATGGTATGTCTCATATGTTTATTAGAGTGCACTCTATTGACGGTAAACTAAGAAAATGTAATTTTATTTAAAATAATTAATTTTTAGAACTTTTGTAAAGTTTTGAACATTGAATAAAATAACTGATAATTGTTTGGGAGAGTTCACCAAAAATACATTTTTCATTGTATTATCGATTGATATGAAATTAAATAATTAATCGATTGGTTAGAAAAACAAAGCAATAGATATATTAGTCGTGGAAATATAGATATAATATTTGGTTATATTTTTAGCACAACTCCTAAACTGAATGTACTGTTCATTCATTGAGAGCATAAGTTTAGCATAAATTATATAACTGTTAATTGTTTATCACATAATAAATATTTTGCAGTCATTTCAAGCCTACAGTATATTCTCATACAATGACTCATATAATTAATTTAGTATTTTATTGAACATTTAAATATATTAATTTAATTTGAGTATTGAGTAGACTCCAGTAGAGACTGGTGTTATCCCGGGTTAATAGACTACTCCATCCCTTTACATCCCTTTACATCCCTTTACATCCCTTTACATCCCTTTACATCCCTTTACATCCCTTTACATCCATTTTGATAGAATTTTGATCCAAAGCACTAAAAAATAGTATTTGATGTCTGATTAGATAAGTTTAAATACTATAGATAGTTGATAGTGATATGTGGCTTAAAATAAATTAGAAGAATCCAGTTTTGCCACAAAACATCCATCACTATTGCAGCGCTTACTTCCCGTACAGACTGACAAACGAA
>JAQFYS010000181.1:0-10199 GCA_034694945.1 Carabodes femoralis | reverse complement strand
CGTTTCTGTGGTTTAAATTGTTGGCCACTGAAGTGGTTGAGTATCGCCGGAGTCCCGAAGAATCTACGGAGTGGTCAAGAGTTGTAAAGGCGTTACCGAAGACACCCCTACACTAACAACGCCGGTAATCCTATTACACAAACTTGTATCATGATAGATTTTTATTATAAACTCGCTTGTTTTAACGAATATCCCCTTATAACGAACGATGTGTAGGAAAATTTAATAAAAATAGTGGTCGACGCTTATAGGGAGCGAATAAAAATTATTTTTAATTATTTTAATTGTAATAAAAATTTTTAAAATATTTTTTACATCAAAATTTTCAAATAAAGATTTTAATTTTTATGAATTACTACTGACATGTATTAAAATGAATTTAACTTAAATATGGAATCACATAAAATGATCAAGAATAATACTATTATTCTTAAGTTGATAATATTTAAATTGATCTAATTGATTTTTCTTTCAAAAATTCCTTAACAATATTTTAATTGCAGAAACTATTAAAATTTTTGGGTTATACCAAATTGAAATATTGTTTAGGAGTTTTTTGTATGAAAATATCGGATAAAACAAATAAGTTTTTATAATGAATTTCCAGTGTATTCGAGCGCAGAACCAACAAAAGTAAATTAAACGAAACCGTTGTTATAACTGGATTATACTGTATTACAAATCATATCAGATTGTGTTATGTTTGTTGCGTTCAATAAACTCATACGTTGTCTATGAATAAGCAGTTTATTGTTGACATTTCATAGAGTGTTGTCAATCGTGTGACTCATCCCTCAACTGATTATTGAGTGAACCATTGATTTGTTTATCTTCGCATTCATTGCTGTTCACAACACAATTGGATCCAATGTTTAAGTCGACCTCAGCTTTCGATAAACTCTTAGGTATGAGTAATACATTTGATTATTAATTAATTACTTAACGAAATGTCTTTCCAATGGCTGTCTGTGTGGTGTTGTGTCAGATCGGGCCACAAGTCTGACCAATTTAGAGCCCGACTGGAACGCCATTCTTCAGATCTGCGACACTATTCGACAAAATGACGTTCAGTTAGTCTCAGATTGAATTGATTTGATTATTGTTTGGATTTGTTTAACTCTTTGATTGTCTTATGTTTAGAACGAAATATGCGGTGAATGCTATTAAGAAGAAGTTATACGCGACGAACCCTAACGTCGAACTCCTGGCTCTTCAGGTCTCGAACCCAACACTAATCGATTGGATTTAGACATAACTCTATATATTGTTTCTATAAATTAATAGGTTTTGGAGTCTTGTGTGAAGAACTGCGGATCAGTTTTCCATTCAGAGATCACATCTAAAGCCTTTATGGAAGAACTGAGAGATATCGTTAAGTTGTCGTCGGATACTAAGGTTAGGGACGAAGTGTTGAAACTGATTCAGGTGTGGGCGCACGCATTCCGTAATGATCCGCAACACCGGGCAGTTCAGGACACCGTTAACCTAATGAAGATCGAGGGCTATAAGTTTCCGGTACTTAAAGAGAGTGACGCTATGTTTGCGGCCGATTCAGCGCCTGATTGGGCAGACGGTGAGTGCTGTAACCGATGCCGAACTCAGTTCTCAATGGTTCAGAGGAAACATCACTGCCGTAATTGCGGGCAAATCTTCTGTCAAAAATGTTCCTCAAAATTATCTTCAATACCGCGTTATGGCATCGAAAAAGAGGTTCGCGTTTGTGATGACTGTTTCGATAAATTGAATAAATCTGCAAAAGAAGCCGAAAAGACCAGTAATAAGTCTACGTCAGGCGCCAACAGTTCGGGCGAGTCTTCGCCCTATAATGCCGTCAAGTCTACCACCACTAAGACTGAAAATACTAAAACCGAACGAGAAATACAAGAAGAGGAGGAATTGCAGTTGGCTTTGGCTTTGTCTCAGTCAGAGGCAGAATCTAAAGAAAGGGAGAGCAGAAGCCGTTCTCTATCAGCGTCTTCTTCGCCATACAATAGTACGATTGGAACCACAAAATCTAATTTGAAAACCAGTTCTTTGCCTAAAAAACTCGATTCTTATTCAAACAATATGACTGACACCGACCCAGAGCTGAGTCGGTATCTTAATAGAGATTATTGGGAACAAAAGGCACTCAATTATAGTTTGGATGATTCGGATCCGATCCCAAGCGCTCCACAAATATTGAACAACACTTCGGTTTCGATTAAATCAAATTCAATTCCAGATGTAATTAAATCGAAGACCAAAATGTCGAATGGAATCGACGACGAAATGGAGTCATTCCTCTCATCACTTAAGTCTGCGATCGAGATATTTGTGAACCGAATTAATTCGAACCAATTGAGAGGTCGTCCGATCGCTAACGACAGTGCTGTTCAGTCCCTATTTATGAACATAACTAATATGCACTCACAGCTATTGGCTTATATACAACAACAGGACGAGTCTCGCGCACACTTTGAGGGACTCCAGGATAAGTTGAATCAGATCCGTGACGCCAGAGCAGCGTTGGATGCGCTTCGGGAGGAACACAGGGAACAACTCCGTCGTGAAGCAGAAGAAGCAGAACTCTTACGACAGCAACAAATGGCTCAGAAGTTGGAAATCATGAGAAAGAAAAAACAAGAATATCTTCAATATCAAAGAGAGATCGCTCTTCAGAGAATGCAAGAACAGGAACGGGAGCTTCTTATGAGACAGGAACAACAGAAGTACATTCCAGTTTGGCAACACTCACAACCGGTTCCTCCCGGTCCGCAAATGATTTATTCAAATGGTCCTCAAACGGCTACTTCTAACTATATGCCATACATGAGTCCCACCGGTGCTCCGCCTCAGAATACATCGGCAGCAATGCCTTATGGCCCCAACACTATACCAAACAACACGTCTCCAAACGTGCAAATGTATGGCCCACAACCGGCACCTCATCCTTACACAGGTCCGCCTCAACCGCCACCACAACAACAACAACAGCAGCCGCAACAACAACAACAACAACAACAGCCGCAACAACAACAACAACAACAACAGCATCCCGGACCTCCTCAGGTGCCACCAAATATCAATGCATATGACATGCAGCCAATGGCCACTAGTTTACCACAAATACCGGGCAATAATCAAATCCAACAGCCGGTGATGTCTATGAATGGACCGAATCAGCCGCTAATTAATGGCTCCCAACAGATGCAAAGCCCTAATATTTCGACACAAGTAGTTGAGGCACCGCTTATATCGTTTGATTAGTTTTGTATTCTTCAGTTAAAAGTAATCTTATAATTAAAATGATTTTATTATATTTAGGGCTAAAAACAAAAGATTTTATTATATATTAAGTTTGAATACAAATAAATATTACATAAAATAACAAATATATTCATTTGAAAGAATCGAGAGTTTCTTTAAAGAGTTGAAGCGATTTGTTTATCGATAAACAAAAGCCATGCGAAGCCGGCAGTAGAGGGAATGGCGGTAATGAATGGCTTTGGCTGAGCTCTTCTACCGATGTCATGCCATTAGATATACAATTCTGTGAAATTTGGGCCCACTTTTGATTTCGTTCAATAAATTTGTCTCCAATTGAAAGTATGTGTTCTCTGATCTGTGTTTCGAAAGTCTTGATCGGCGTTAACAACATTTTAGTCATCGATTGAATCATTTTGATGACAACCATTTCATTGTAGAGACGACTGTTCTCATTGGCCACTAGTGTTCCCCTTTGTTTGTTATAACCGGCTTCGTTATAATAAGGTTCGGCCACTAATATAAGGCCTTGAATTGAAATAATTAATTGCAACAAATTGGAACCATTCGGTGCCCAAACTTCAGTTCCTTTGCCACTCCACGTCCCCAATAGGCTTATACATACTTTTCCACTTTCATATAGATTTGGGTTCAGTCTATCAGAACAATAAGAAATATAATGAACTAATGGCGGAACGTTCGGGTAATTCGCCGGCAGTTGAATATCGAATAAGAAGAGTCCGTCTTCATATGGAGTGTCTTTTGGGCCAAAAATCAGAACTGAGAGCAGATCTATTCTGTCGTGAAATAGGGCCACATCTGTGCCTTCCGGTAACGCACTCTTCAATAAAGATATTTCGTATTTAATTCTTTTCAAAAATTCTTTAGGATTTTTCATTTCGATTACGGAATGAACATATTTATGACATTCCGGAGCCGTATCTAAAAATATAACATTTCCTTTGCATTCATTAAAAAACAAACCATTCATTGATAATGAAGTGTTTGTCTGTGAATTATCTTTGACTTCAATTTCTTCAGACTTAGAATTTTCACCCAATTTATTGTCAAAAGTTTCTCCATTTGTAGTTTGCGTTTCGTTTTTCATTATTTCTGTTTTTAAGCCATCGATTAATTCGATGAAAGATTTGGGCAAATCATCAGAATGTGAGCAACCATTCTGTAAATCACTGGATGACATTTCGGGCACTGGATGTTCTTGGAGAGAGGGCTCAGGTATTGGAGTGGAAGATCCAAATGGCAAGAGTTGAATGACTCGTTTAGAGAGTTGTTGTAATTTATTTAAATAGTTTTGTGAATTTTTTTCTTTGCTTTTATCTAAACTCGTTTCAACTCTTTTGATCGTCTTTAAGAGGTTTTGTAAACCATTTTTATGGCTTATATTTGAAAACCCATTTTTAATCCATTCTTCTAGTTGTGCGGCGCCGTTGTTCAAGATATTTACAAGGCTTTGAGAGTTTCCATTGCTTTTGGGACTCGATTTTGAAACTTGTTTTGTACTGAAAGATAAAACAAAGTTTAATATATTTGCGATATTTGTAGACAAAAGTATTGATTAACTTATTTTTGGTGTCGGTCTCCTCATCGGCTGTTTCCCAACTCTCAGTATTGCTATCATAATAGCTATAATCAGAATAATCGAACTCCGAATCGCTGTCTCCCCACAAGTCATCTGAATCCTAAATATTGAATAATTGGTCAAAACTTTAGAATTCAAAGTTATATTATAAAACTGACATAATCTCCGACAACAAACAAATGGTGTGGATATACGAGAGAAGTTGTTCCGTTAACCCAAACGCATCTTAACATTCCATCTAATGTTAGGTCAACCACTTGACCGGCACGTGAGGCCGGATCACAATCGCTGTCTTCCTGTGTTGATATTTTAACGACACAAACACCTGAATAAAAACCATTTTAATGTTGAGACACACACTTAAAATTGGAATAAAAAATAATTGAATAGAAATAGTTTACCCGAACGGAAGTTGAAGTCCGGGTGATCTTTAATGTCATAAACACTGAGTTCTTGTTGAGCAACAAAATAAGGAGTTTGTGATTCTGGTGTCAGTGAGAACCACTTAATAGTGGCAGTTCTGGAAATATAATCACACTTTTGGACAACTCCGTAATCAAAGGACTGCGAAATGTCTTTATTTTCGACGACATAATCGCCCGGAAAAAAGTCGTGATTATCGATGTGATGAACGGGATATAGAAAAACGGACGGAATATCCTCTTCGACGCCTGTGTTCTGCCAAACGACACTCACCCGAGTATTTGTGGCCACTATTTCTACAGGAACTCTCGATCCGGCACTTGTATTAATAGGTAATAAATAAGGCGTCTTTCGGTGAGAGGCAGACAATTTCTTTTTTCTCACTTTATTCAAAGATAATGAAAAATTAGTTCTCGTTTTCTTAACACTCTTTTTATTATTAAAACGATTTGTTTCAGACGTCGAACTCTTCTTAATTAAATTATTATCGGATTCATTATTATCGGCATTTTCTTCATCTGATTGAACACAAATGTCTTCGTTTGGATCTAATTTGTCGGACGTCTCTTCACTAGAAAATCTAAGGGCTTCTGTTTTTTGCCATTCTTTGAGAGTGAGGATAGAATCGCTATTTTTGATTGTATAATAGCATTGGTGTCCGATTTGTAGCGAACACTTCCCAAAATAATTCAAACATTTGATTCTCTGAATGGCTTCGCCTCTAATTATGTCTCCGTTTGGATGTGACATAACATTCAAAGAACTATCGCGTGATTTGTTTTTGGTATGTTTTTCACTGCTCTTCAGACCATTAGTTGTATCACAATTTTGAGATTTATTTTGAGAGAAGTTTTGATCTGATATACAGCACAACCAATTGATCGAAACGTTATCAATAGTGACGTCTTCGACGACAACATTGATCTTAGAGTTACGAACAGAGTTTGATTTCATGAATGCTGTCATATGTTTGGTCTGTGTTATCCATTTGGCGTTTTTCAGATACTTTTTGGGTCCATAGAGTTGTTGACCGATATAAAAGTCTTCTCTATTGAACTCCGAGTAATTGTTATCGCGTTCTGTTAACAGATCCTCGAATTCACTGATGTCTAAATCATAAATCGTAAGAAGTGATCCGTCACTACATTTAAGGGTAACCTTTAGATTCACTGCTTTCACATAACCTTAAAAAATATGAAAGAATTAGTGAATTAGAATCGATTTGAAGAATTCAATTGAGGTATTGATACCTATCCAGGAGTCCAACAAACAGATCGTGTCTTCACTGATATGCAAAAGCGATTCCAATTCGTTTGTGTCTATATTTTCAATCAATCGATTGGTTCCTAATATCTTAAGTGCGCCTAATATTTGAGTCGATCGACAGAATCCGTGTTCACTATTTGGCACCAATTTATGAGATTTTGGATCCAATCTTTGGACGATATCTCCGCTTAGAAGCGATCGGTCGTAGAGTTTCACCTTTTATTGGATTAGATATCAAAGAGTAATGAATACCGAAAACAGTTATCAAAGAATAGATACCTTCGACTCATTGACAATAAGAGTATTTCCTTTTGGATATAAAGCGATTTTAGTGAATCCGGGCCTCAATTGACGCCATTTGTCGTCCGACTGTTTCTTGTGTTCGCTCTGTTCGTCCTCAGAGTCTGAATCCTCCGAATCGGTGGCGTTCTCTGAACTCTCGACGATTAGTCCGAAGAGAAGCGATCCGTCGGTCTGTGGTCTGACGACAACGTCTTCATCGAAATACTCGCATAACGTCTCTCTTCTGGTATTCATTGAAGACTTAATCTTAAGATTTCACCGAATAATTAAAATTTGTTTAAAATTTGACTTAAAATATGAAAATATGACTCAAATCTGAATTATTTAAAATAAAAACAATTTATTTATAAAAATAATTAATAATTTCAATAATTATTTGGTTTTCACTTAATTTTAATTTAAATTAATTTTTACTCAAAAACAGTGTTTAATATATTTTCGATATTAATAGCGATTTAAATGAATTGATGTCAACATAAGTCTTAAAACTATTTCATTACAGTATTATGAGACCATTCAAACAGTACGTGTCTCACAATTTTTGCCATTTTTGAGTCTTTTTCCCCTAAATGGTCAAAAGGACCAAATCAAATAACAATTTGCAGCTGCTTACTATTTAATTTTCGATAATTTTCGCCCTTTCCTCTCCTTTTTATAAGTACTAAAGTAGACATAAACTTGTGATAAAGTCACTTACCCTCGTATTGCATTCCCATACCATACAAAATTATGCAAGCTTAAATATTATTATCGAATTTCAGTTAGCATCTTATTTATTTCATTTTTATCTTCAGAATAAACTGTTTAATTGTTATATGACGATTCGGCCATTAATCAAACTTTTGGGTTATTTGTTCGAATTAATAATTTATTTGACTACTTTCATCTTACTCAACTATATAATCGACATTGATGCAATGTTGATTATAAACCGTTAAACTATTTACCACATTATCCTATAAGACCAAGTCTTGTTGGGGTTTTTAAATTTTCAAAATTCTGTAACTTATGGCAGTAACCTTCGACCATAATCCCTATCCTTATAGGAAGACAGCCGTATTTTTGACCATTGCCTTATAATTTAATGTTAGAATAGCCTAAAATAAAATTACACTAAAAATATAGTGTTGTTGTGAAACCCTTACATCAATCTCTAAGAATTTGTTGAATGATATCAATGATAGTCTACAAGTGTTTGAAATTCTATATTCCATTCAGAATTAGATATTAGAGTGAAGTATACTTTGAGTACAACTAATCTCATGCATAGCCTATGAATTATGTGTTTTCTTTAAGGATAATAATATTCTTAATAATTTATTGATTATATTTTCCAAATATATCACAGATTAAAGAATAGTTTTTCAAAATTTAGAAATAGTCTTATATAATATAATGAAATTATGTTTAATTGCCTTAAAGCCAATTGTGAAGCCATTTACACCTGTAAACTAAATTAAAACTTGATTACTAATTAAATATAATTCTTCACATTTCAAACATAATTTCAATTCCAGAATTTAATTAGCATTCAAATCAACACAATCTAATCGAAAAGCACTGAAAGAGAGAAATTACACATTAAAAAATCAATACTTATCTATACATAACTCAACCCTTTTGTATGGCGAAACACACAGTTATCTCACTTAAAGCATTATTTCACCTAATTTTGAAAAAATTGCAAAAATTTTCTAATTTATTCCATTTAAATGATTGATGCTATCTATGAATTCCCAAACGATTTACGGCTTATATTTTTAATGTAGTTCATATCTTAATTGCATTACTAAAAAGTGGATACTTTTTTTAATTTGACAAAAATCTACTTTAAATATATATTTTTATATAACTTTGAGCCGACACTCAATTTTCATCTAAAGCACATTTGAGGGGAAAAGTGAAAATAATTCATATTTATAACAGAATTACTTAACGAAAAAAATTTCAAATATAACTAAATTTCTATTTTAAATAACTGTGAATCGATATATTGTTAGAGCCATAGATCCCCTTCTAGTACAACATCAGTAATAGGCAGAGATTGACATAATGTGAATCCATTTAATCGAATCCTTTTAAATGCTATACAATTTCTTTCAGAAACTACTGGTGTTATCGATAAGAAAGTGAGAAAAAATCCATAATTTTTAGTGACAGCAAAAGCTCTTGATATCATTGATCGATAGCTTAACTCATCGAACTGTTAGACACATTTAGATACTACATGCCTATAGAACCGCCTATAACTCAGCGCTGGTCACCGCTCAACACTAAAACTAGTATTTATGTAAATCTTTGTCAACAAAATAGTTTAGCCCTTCCGATAGAAGAGAGTGAAAAAATATATTTGTCTTCATATATGTGAAGAAGAAAAAGCGGTTTAGTAATCAATGGCTAATTAGGTTACAAAATGTATAAAATAAGGGAAACTTTTGGCAATAAGGGAAAAAAGTGTTTAGAGATTAACATTAATGAAATACTATATATCACATAATCAACGTATATAAAGGAACCCATGATTACATTAAAAAATTAATTATCTTCTGTTTAATCTTAGATCAAACCCAATAGAGAAGAGCTGAAACTTTGAATTGATATTTTTTATCACAGATTTAATGGCAAAAGATTGATCTAAAATAAATTATATTCGGTATAAAAAACAGTTAAACTTAAATCACATTAATGAGTGCAATATTGCTAATTTATCCTTGACCAAATTATCCTTCATTTTATTGGTGGGTCTTTTCTCGATATCCAAATAAAAAAATTCAGACCTATGTCGCAATTGGATTCCTCTTTTCCATTAACTGTTAGGCGAATAGATATGACAAAAAAGAAGACAAACTGTCTTTAATGCTACTGTTTTTTAGTATTACATTTTTTAGCAAAAGATTTTTAGTATAAATACAGCTCACACTTCACTTTCGATTATTCAGTTGACTAGCTGTGGTTGTATATTAGATTTGGAACTGTCTCCTATAATACAGAAAAATATGAGTTTTAAAGTTTTCGTAAGTTTTATAATTGTATTTCAGTGACAAATAGAAGCAAAGTTTAAGATTATTCTGTGTTTTAAAGGATTTGTGAAATTCTATTATTTTTCTCCCGTTTTCCAGAGTTTTTTGGCTGTGCTCGCCGTTGTCAAATGTAGTGGATATGGTGGTGGTTATGGCGGTGGTTTAGGTGGCGGTTTAGGTGGCGGTTTAGGTTTAGGTCTTGGAGGCCTCGGTGGTGGTTATGGTGGAGGTTTGGGCGGTGGTTTAGGTGGAGGTATAATTCCAGCAGCGATTCAGACCAGACATTCTGTAGAACTACGTCAGGTCTCTCTTCCCTCTGAACCCATTCAACCACAGACTGT
>JAQFYS010000180.1:0-10224 GCA_034694945.1 Carabodes femoralis | reverse complement strand
TATTTCAAAAGAAGTTATTTTATATAATTTATTGAGCCTATTAATTAAATAATAAATAATAAATTAAATTAAATTAATAAATTTAATTGAGAGAAGAGATGTTCGGATTTAAAATTTTCTAATATTTTATTTAAAACACAGTTATATTGGAGGATCTGGATTATTTTGATATAAGTTAAAAAACTTATCACATTATTAAAATTTTCAAATATAATTGAAAGAATCAGGATGAATCATTTAATCATACGATTTATGATTCATTACTTTTATTAATAATAATTTAAAGTCTAAATTCCTTTACTTTCAATTTTACACTATTCTATTCTGTATGTGTTTAGTGGTAATTCATTTCTAGACTATATATTAACTATTAATTATTGTCTGCGCTATAAATAGATCTGATTTTATATAATACTTTTATTATCCGTCTCTTTTTGTTTGTCTGCACTAATTATATTAACTTTATTTCAAAATTATAATTTAATCAAAATTAAATGTTTAAAGACTACTGTTCTCAATTAAACTCTCAAACTCTTCAATATTAAAACTCCAAAAATTTTCATTTGAGGGAAACATAAATTATTTTCTATTAATAAAAATTTATTCTATTTTCTCTAAATCAACATTTCGTTACATTTATTCATTTATTGGTTTAATGTAAAAATAATGTAAAAATAAAATAAAATTTTTAATGAGAATCAAGCGTTTAGAAGTGGGAAGGAAAGGGATAACAGGGATTGGGACAACTTTTTTAATAAATTCGATCAAATAATTCTTATTAATATTCAAGAATTGGATTACCGGTAGTAATCGCTGAGTAGTAATCAGAGTAAAAATTGAAACCAAAAAATTGATTAAAAACAGACTTTAAAACGAAAAGATAATAATTTTCCACTTTTTATCTAAACTTAAATAAAATTTTAAGCAAATGGATTATGCAATACATGAACATTCTATTAGCTATTAAAATAAAAAGAAAAAAGCAATCTAGGTAATATAGATTAAATTGGAAGTCATTACCAATGTAATATACTGATGGTATAATAAACAAATATCAAGGTTCAATTTTCCAATTCATTATCTCAAAGACGTCTAGAAATGAGAGATTTTAAGTAAATTGATTGATCCGAGCAATAAAAACGGAATAATTAGACTTCTGATCATTTGGTTAATAAATTGTACTTCGATTGTAAAAATTGGCACACATTTGATGAACACGTGTTGATATCCAATGGATATGAGATACTATTTTAGGTCTATATCTTCTCACAATCACTAATCAATTGATTTAAAGTCCAAAACCTTTAGAAGCGATCGCATGAAAAAGGAATTCAATTTAGACTTTTTGCTGTTCATCACTGATTGAAGACTTTTACTGTATATTAAAGCGGTTGTCAGTAGACTATAAATATAATCTAATTTATAGCACCAATAAAACCAATAATAAATATAAATTCAATCATTTTATTGAGTAATTAATATAAATATTTAAAGAATAATTTTGAAAACAGTATAAAAAAGAGCTGAATATTAATATTCAGAATATGTTTTGAATCACTAATCATATTATTATATATCGTTTAATAAGATATTATTAAATAATAAAAAAATAAACAAAATTATATTATATTATATTAAAATTAATTTATTTTATTAAATTAATTTATAAAGAACTAAACGAAACGACTTTTAGACTTATCTGGAAAACGAATGTAAAAGAATTGTCGTTTAAAGCCTTCAAATTATTTTAATGTATTTTCCAGAAGTATTTCATTGGAAAACAACATTCAAAATAGAAATCAATTTCTTTGAAAATATATTGAAAATATTTTAATGAATTTCGATATTTGGAAATAAAATACAATTTAGAAAAAAATAATTAATTTCTCTCAAATTATTATTCAAAGTATTAGAAATGTTTGCAATTACTTCTCGGTCTTGAAATTCGTTCAAAGTTTTCATTTTCTTATAAATTAATTTAATTTAAAATTCAATTACTTTAAGAATTCCAATCAATTTCATTATATACTGTATTTGAGAATATAATTAACTTATAAATTCTCAATACATTATCCACACAATAATAAACTAATAAATAATTGATATCCAAATCCAATAATTGCAGAAACATAAGAATATTCACTTAAAATCCAATTTTATTTTGAAAAACTTTTATTAATTAGTTATGAGATTCACAAACATTTTAAAAACTTATATAAAACTTGAATCAACTAATAATGAAATATACAGTAAATTAGTTTTAGTCTAATTAACAATAATTAATAATTATTTTAAGAAATCTTTTATTTTTATTTGGAATTCTCTGTTAACACAACGTTTCAAAAGTTACGAATGAATGAAAATATTGTAATTTTAGCTAAAAATAATTTTTATATGTATTAAAGCAAACAATTTTTTATTTATTAGAGTATATAAAAATCGATTGTCATTTCTCTTCTTAATTAAATCTAAACATCAGTTTTGAAAACATCTATTGAGAGCAGAAAACATTATATTAATACTTATTATTAGCGATAAATGTTTTCGACTAAACTCAACAACACAGTAGTAAATATAGAATAAATAGTTAACTTATAATTAAAGTAATACTATGTTCGGTCTCTCCTTAAGTTAACTTTTAGAATAAGATTGTACTCTCACCTCTTACTTTTACCTGAAAAACTCCAAACTATTTAAATAGAGATCACACAAACTTTATTAAAATATGAGTTCAATTTTTTCATTTAATCTAACATTGCTATGATTTTCTCCTTAAACTTGAGGAACAAAATATTGGGTATAAAAGGGTAAATATCATATAACTTATATCATATAAGTGTTCGCTTAAAATCTTAAACTTTAGATTGTTCTCAAGGAGGCGCCCGAACATAGTATAGTATACTAATATAATTATTTTGTGTTTCTGTTGTAATAAATGAATTTTAAATGCGTAAAAATTTACAAATTATTTTTTCAATATCTCTTAAAAGAAACAATAGAGTACGGGTTTAGATTAAAATTATGCTTTTTATGCTATTTAACCGAAAATATTAAATTAAAATACAATTTAAGCAAAATTGAAGAACAGGTTTACGGAGTGAACCAAAAAGAATACTACAGTAGTTCTATAAATAATAATTATATAATGAAGTCAAAACTTTAAATATATTTGAATCCGAAAAGAAAACCAAATAAATATAAATATTGTGAAAGAATTAAAATAACGAATAAAAAGACTAAAGATTTGCAGGAAATTGAATTCTAATGAAAGGAATTGAATGAATGAGAGCTCACATCCGAAACAATTGACATAAGAATAGAGCCATAAATAATAATAAATTAGAAAATTCTGGCGTTTTGTAGATGTTTTGACTAAAGAAAAATTAATAAAACCAATCAATTGTGGCTTAATTTTAATATCGTTTTGAAAATATTTATTTGTTTTTCTATTCGGATCTCTACTAATGTTAAACAAAATATAAATTTCAGGTAAAAAATACTCATCTTTTAAGTTAAAGACAATTATTTTAAGATTAATCTGTGGTCACAACTAATCGTCTGATCTTAGGAGTAGTTTTGATTAGTCTGGGCCTCAGATTAGGTGTCGATTCATTTGAGGTTTGCTTTTCAAATGATTGTTCACTCATTGATTTGTTTATCGTTTGTTCATCACTTTTCAGATCAGATTTGTTTGTTTGTTCAGCAATTCTTTTAACGAATGGAATGGATTTGGGAATTCTTAAGCCCTGACTGTTATAATTAGAGTCAGGAGTGGATGCGATTATACCTCTGCCTCTACTATAAGATCCACTTTTGCTGACAAATGAATCATTAGAGCAAAAGTCATCTGAAGCTAAACTTTGGTCATCACTCATATAAATATCGGATGAGGAGAGGAGTTCCGGATCGGTCTCGAAAACACACGACGACTCAGCGCTTATCATAGATTCGGCCATCAGTTCTGAGTTAGCGTCCAATGATTCTAACAAACGGTTCAAATCACCCGATATTACGGCGTCAGAGATATCAGAACAAGATTTGTAGCGATGAACCAAAAGCTCCGCTTCGATATCATTATATCCCAACTCTTTTAGGAACAAACGGTGACATTCTTTGCGCTTAACTCTTGAATTTCTGTCATTTGGATCGCATTCGAGAGCCATATCGAACCACTTGTCCGCCGATCGGAACTCCTTTTTAGCCAAAAGAACACACGCTTTGCGATATCGGCCCGATATGTGCTCACTATTAATATTGATGGCGGTCTCCGCGTCTTCCAGAGAGGCCTCCAATGCGTTGATTCGTTGCAAACAAAAGGATCGGTTGACAAACAAACGCCAATCGTCGCCATTGGATTCAATCGCTGAAGAATACAATTTGACCGCATCTTCGAATCGATTTTCTGCCATCAATTCAATCGCTTTTTTGCAAATGGTTTGCTTTGAATTGAATTTCTCTGAATTAAACATTTTTTTGTCAATTATTTGATAATTGAAAACAAATGAAAGGATTGAATGGAATGACCGCCAAATCGTATAATAATATAACAAAATATAAAATACAAACAAAATATCAAATATTAATCAAAAATAGAGTTCTATTTATTAGAAGAAAGAGTTTTATATAACTTATATAATATTATATTCGATTGTATTAGAAATGAACAGATCGTCAGTGGTTTGTGGTTTGGGGGACACTATCTGTCACTTCATTTGAGTATCGCTTCAATCAATAATAAGTTTTGAGGAGAGATGTCAGGACTAAGTGTTGACTAAAAAGTGGTCTCAATTGACGTGAAGTTAGAGTACAAAAGTCAGGGATTTTCTAATACTATTTAAATGAAAATCAAATTCAAAATTAGATTTACTTTTAATTTGATTAGACTTTAGTCAAACACTAATTACTATAAATTGGTTTTCATTCAAAATAAAAACTTTTGTTTGAAAACAAGATTTCGTCGATTTTTGCCGGCATTTAATGTCAAGGATTTTGTTATTAAAAAAAGTTTTTTCCTCTAATTTTAATAATTATTTTAATTGTTTGAGAAAAATGAGTCAATCAATGGTCGATGTGTTGATTGTCTTTAATAAGACTGATATTGGATCCAATGATTTGTTGGCCAAACATAACCACTATTTGTTTGGTTCAATGAAGTCATCGATTAAAGAGATTTTCGGTCAAAACAAATACACCGTTTATAACATTAGTTCCGATGAGTTAGAATCGACTGATGGCTGGCATTTGACCACCGCTTTGGTCATCACTATCGGCGACCAATTGGTTGACCATTATTTCAAAGCTATCAATAATAATGTCTTTAATGGGAAACACATTAACTTTAAAGCCGAAGATCTCTTAATTGGCAACTCTTCAGGTAATTTGTCCTTCGATTGCGATTTGTTTAAGAGACAAATCATTTCAAATTTTAATTGTGAGCAACAAATTGATTCAAATAACGGGTCAAATGAAACGAATTTGAGAGACAAGAATTCAGGAAAAGTTTATTTGATAACCAAAGATAAAGAATTGTTTCTTAAAAAACATAAGCATTTAATTGAATCCAAACTCAGATTAATTGATGAAACGAACCAAAGATCGGATGAAAATAAAGAGACCTCTGATTCCAAACTTGATATCACTATTGACCCAAACCTAAACGACATATCATTTGACTCAAAGATTTATTATTCAAACTTAAAGACTGAAAGTTTGGGCCATTCCTTTGCTTTTGTCGATATAACTGATTCAACGATGACTCTAATCGAGTCTTTTAATGGAATCGACGGTTTTGTTGCCATCGCTAACCAACAGACCAGTGGTCGGGGAAGAAATCAAAACGAATGGCTGTCCCCTAAAGGTTGTGCTATGTTTACAGTCCAGCTATCGATCGGTATAAACACTAATATCGGTCGCAAAATGGCTTTTATTCAACATTTAGTGGGACTTTCTATCGTCAAAGCTATTAATACAATTCCAGGCTATGAAGAGCTCGAGTTAGGCCTCAAATGGCCGAATGATATCTTATGGCGTAAAAATAAATCAAAATTTTGTGGAGTTCTTATTACTTCTTCGTTTAATAATAAAACATTTAATGTTTTAATCGGTTGCGGTATTAATATCTCGAACAGTCGGCCATCTGTTTGTCTGAATGGCATTATCGATGACTATAATTCAAATGAGTCCAAGAAATTAGATCATCTCAACTGCGAGGAAGTGATCGCACGAACGCTGACACAAATGGAAATACTGCTCAACACTTGCGAACTAAATAATGGGATCAAAATAATCGAAGATTTATATTTGAAAAATTGGATTCATTCCAACGAAATAATCAAATTAGTGGACAATAACGCAGAAAGAAAAGTACAGATCGAAGGACTTGATTCTGATGGCTATTTACTGGTTCGAGACATTGCCGACGGTTCGACTCTATCTCTTCATCCCAGCGGTAATCGGTTTGATATTATGCGTAATCTTATGATTATTCGTCCGCATAACTAAAAATCAATGAATTATCATAAAGGGTTACAAATTATTATAAAGGGTTAGAGTATTGGTAATAATTGAGTTAAAGTTATTCTTTTCGATTCTTTCAAGGTTTGGGTAGAGAACAGTTTGGGCGAAGACATACTTTCGATGCTATAATAGAATTAATTACTTAATATTTTTATTTCTCTTTAATTTCAATGTCTTTCTCATGAACCGAATGAACTCAAATGTAATAAATTATTCCTAAAATGTTGTTTAAGAAAACATTTAATACTAAAGACTCGAATTTTGCACAAAAAGATTCCTAAAATTGTTTTTTCTTTTCGTATTCCCGTTAAGTTTGATTTAGATTTATATATTTTGTTGATTAATATATTTTTGTATTTAAACTTTTTTATAAAAATCATTTTGAATACCAATAGAAATAAATAAAAATGAATTTTTGATTCAAAGTATTGACCCATTATTTAAATTATAATAGAAATCGTAATATTATAACGAAACAAAACACATCTGAATATTTTAATTTCTGAGAAAAGGGGAACAAAGCGTGAGTTTAATAGTATTTTTAGTGAACAAACCTTTTCTTGGGATGAATTTCTAAACTAAATCAGAATTCTTATCAATGCTGTGATCGCAATAGAAAACTATAAGAAAACGAAAACTAAATTTATATTTGATTTTGAGGTAATTTTATTGGAAATTATGCAAAAACGATATCAAATTACTGTATCGTTCCTTTTGGTCCTCTATTTGATTGCTTTTATTTAATTATCGTTTTGTTTTTTAACATTATATTAGGCTTAAGGCAATTAAATTATAAATCATAAGAACCTTAACTATAATTAATCATTAAAATTGATTTCAAAAAACATATTCCCAACCGCTTAAGGGCTCAACCATTTTTCGGTTATTTTAATGTTAATGTGATTTATTGTGAGCGATGTTCTCAGCTTTTCATAAGTTTCTTATTTCACTCATATTACCAGTAATTTACGAGTAATATTACTTAATTTAATTAAAAATAAATTATTCAAAATCTTTGGTATAAATGTCAAAAATTATTATAAAATATTGTGCTTTAAATAAAATTGTGATTACTATAAAAAAATAAAAGTAAATGAGAAGAATTCGGAATTTTAAGGGTAGTAATGAATTAGTAATCATAGATATTCAAAACATATTCTCTGGTAATCTAATTGTTGTAAATAATATTTTTATTTGTCATTAAGTGAAATCAATGAAATATTATATTTCTATTTATAGTTAATTTTGATGTTTACTTTTGGAAATATTTATCCAAAGTTTGGAAGTAAGTTACAGAACGGTGTATTCTTACAGGATATGCAATCGCTAATATAAGCTCATGTTTGTGCCTCTAATATACAGAATAATAAGCAGAATAATTGTATTTGAAATTTCATTTTAAATTATAAATAAGGTCAGAATCGCTAATATAGAGCCCAATGTTTATGAATATTAATAGTCGACCGCTTATTACATATAGATATTGGCCACAAATTAATCGTTTTTCCAATATATTATTTTATATTAATATTATTCTATGTTTATGTGTTAACTATGATATAAAAATTATAGATAAAAAGAATTTCAATGTTTTATCGAATTTCACTTTTAGTCAAAATAACTGATTAAAATTTGAAGGTCTGAAGAGTTATCGATAGGACTCTATCTTATTCTATAATCAATTTTTTATTCAATTTCCAATAAATACTTATTTTCTATTATCATTTTGACCTAATTTTCAAATAAGAGCTTATATATTGAATAAGCGAATCAAAACTACATATAATTATAGTTTTTATTTTGTAAAAAATAGTAAAAAACAAAATTTTAAAATTCAAATTAAAAATTAATCGGCATTTAATTTGGTTTCTAAATCCGAACTTATATTCTGCTTCTCTTGTATTCCAAAAAAAATAAATTATAAACTTAATTATCTATTGATATAATAAATCAATGATTTTATTAATATTAATGCTTTGAATGAAATTTAACAGAAAAATAACATTTTGTTTGAATATAAAATTATTAATTATTTAAGGGTTTTATCGCATTAAATATTTAATAATTAATTATTTTGATGCATAAAATTTGGAAATGATTTCCATAGAAATTATTTGATTTTCAAAAAATAAATCCATAAAATAGTATTTTTCGGTTTAAATTTATTTCAATATACTATTCGTTAAACTTTTCAGAGACTTAATAGAATTTTGAGAATAAATAAATTGATATTTTCTATGATATTTTGTATATTGTGTTAACAATATTATACTGTATTTTCAATTTATTCATTGTTTAGCTATTTATAGTAGTTTTGCGGCTTTTATTCACTGAACTGAAAGAATTGACTTTAAATTAAACTCAATTCCAGTTTCACTAAACTTATAGTTTAATATATTAAATATTTTTGAATAACATAAAAGATTAATAAAAAACAGATTCATATTAAAGATAATCGAATTTTTACAGTAAAAGAATACTTTAGATATAATAACATATATTTTGACACATTTTCGACTTATTTTTATTACACTTAAGAAATTAATATCAAAACAGGATTTACTGTAATTTTAATCCATTTAAAGTAATTTAATGGTTTATCTCTATTAGACTAACAGCTATTACAGAATATATGATTTTCACTATTTTTTAATCTTAAATTAAAGTGATGTTTGGAGGGCCCCTCTGGGCATCAAAACTAATATCTAGATTTTATTGTCAAAAATTATTTAATAATATTCTAATTATAATAATATTGTATGAGTTTTGCAATAAACGAGTCTAAGATTTGAGTCTAAGAAAATTATATGCATTGCTTAAAGTTTTATTAATTGAAAATAATCCAAACGATTTATACCCTCCTCCTTCTCCACCCAACCCCACCCCACCTTCAAAAGCAATATTAATGAAAGCATAGGTTAGGCCCTGTTAAGCACCCGATTCTCTTTGGAATTATAATAAAATTTATAAACTAAAGAAATCACTAATTTATGAGACGAATAGATATAACGATAGATATAAAACTTGAATAAGAATTGAATCAAAATTTAATTTCAAATTATTCAAAGATTTTAAAAACAATTAATGAGTCAATGGCTCTACGATTTTGAGGCAAACCATTGCTGTTCTTCTAAATAACAAATTCTATTTAAGATGTATTTTAAGCCTTTGATATTTAAATTTTAAATTTAAAATAAAATTATATTACGTATGGATTATAAAATTGGTATCTCTTTTCTTTTTACGGCATATCATTAGAAAATAACCCATTATTTGAAAAAGATTTCAAAAAAGATATCAAATTTTATTTTAATATTAAAATCTGTTAACTTTTGTAAACAATCTTTTTTTTAATCTATTATATAATTTGACTAAAATTATTATTTCGGCAATAATTGCTAATTACTAGTCTTGGATTTTCAGCGAATTATAGGTTTGAATAACTTTTTATTATTATTTAATAGTTCTCTTCATTCTCTATCTCTCATAAGTTTTTATTAATTTTATTCCCTATAAAAAGTGAATTTTTGCCCACAATATAGGCAAGAATAACACTTATTTCATAATTAATATAATTAGCACTTGTTTTAATAGCTATATTAATGACTAATTTTAATATTTGAATAAATTATTTGAATTTAAAATAAATTAAGACTCTTTCAAAGCGCGTATTGATAATAATTTGCATACTATTTAGATAATAATTTT
>JAQFYS010000179.1:0-10244 GCA_034694945.1 Carabodes femoralis | reverse complement strand
TACAACAACTTAGAATATTGTATAATAACTTATTCATTTAAGATTTACTGATTAACCATTAATAATAGTAATAATACCTATTAAATAATTATTACAGTATAATAGCTAATATGTTCTAAAATTAATTGAATATAATAGTATTTTCTTATAATAATTTTGCATTGCTTAATCATTTTTGAGAGGGACCAGAGGGTATGTTGGGACGGGTGTTGGTTCAATAATTTTTTATATGATATCAATATAGCATTCATAACTTTTAAATAATTTAATACAAAGATAATATATTGTAAGAAAAAATCTGTTCTAATCATATTATAGACACAATATTTCAATTAAAAATTAATAAATTTTCAATTTTCTTATCCGATCCTAAAGTTTGAAATCAATTAAAGCAAAAAACTTTGAGGTCATGAATACTAATGCTGTATTTGAACTCTATTTATTGTAAACTTATTTATCTATTCAATCAAATTCTTATATAGTATTGAATGAATTTATATTTTTTATCAGTATATTAAAAATGCTTTCAATAGCTTTTAATAAATGTATTCGCTTTATATTTTCCACTTATCAATCATTAATAGTGAAATTATTATATTATTTGTTCAGTTTATTGAAATCAATCATCAATTTTATTGAAGTTCAAATATGATACCTAAGATAAAAGTTGCCAAAAGTTTGTAAAATTCTTCTTATAAAGAGTATAAATTGTCAATTCATTAAATATATAGTGAAAATCAGGTTAAATACTCTTTTACCTAATAAAAAATAAAAGAGAAATACTGTAATTGAAAGGATTAAAACATATAAGATTAGCATCTGAACTGATATCACTGAATAGTAATCAAACCATTAGTTAATATATTGATTAATAATATGTATCTAATTTACTAAAGTGTTGTCTCAACTCCTGCTGTTTGATATGCATTAGTCTGACCCCAGAGTCTCGTCTCTCCTATCATTTAAATGTCTTCAAACCAGATATTATTTCCTATCGTTTTTGATTTCCATCACATTAACAGAATAACATTTCATTATTAGCATATGATTGATAGAAGTTCAGTATGAGATTATCTTTTATGAATTTTGGCCAAAATGTTTAATATTTGTAGAATTACCGGTATATAAGTTAGCTAATAGTTATAATAAACTACACTATGTTTATAAAGAATATTTTCTCTAACTTATATAATATACTGTATAATATGCAGAACATATAGTTATGTAAATGCAAATTAATATAACAAAAAATTATTATTCTTTCTCTGATTTACTTTAAGAATGTTTTGACTACATATTCACATAATTAACGAATCAATCAAAAAACCAGAAATTCTAAACTTTTGCCAATAATTAAATTTTTTAAAGAAAATAATAATTAATTAATATTTGATATAATACTTACATTGAATTGCATTCTCTATTTACGAGTCGAAAGCCTTTTGATTCCGTAAAACAATTAAATCGACATTTGCTTATAGGAAACCAATGACCCCACCCCTGATCTCGAGGGCTTTCATACAATAAATCTAAGAATTTGTGTGATATTATTAATAAAGTTATAAATTGTTTGATGACCTAAATGTTGGCCTCACTTGAACTGGCAGTACATTGTTCTGCACTTTCAGAGCTTATACTCAAACCATTGCAGTCAAAGTGACGGCACTCGCCATCAAAACAATACCGATTATTATTTCTGGCATTTTCTTTGCCACAAGGAGTTCCGTCAGGCATTTTCCAGCCCTGTGTCATATAACCGCCTCCTTTCTTATGGCACCAAACAAAACACGAATGTGAAGCTTAAACATCAAACAATTATAATTAATATCAAATTTATAGCATTTCATATGAATAAACTAATTTTTAGGAATTTAAATATTGAAAACATTATATAATTTTGTTTTACTATAAAAATATTTTGTTAAACATCAAAATTTCAAATGTATTTTCCATTAAAAAAAATATTGAGAATATTTTTTATTCCATTTGAGGGCATATTTCTTATTGATTGAATGCATTCTTAAAATTTCTTTATATGTCCAAAAAATTTACTTACAATCATAACTGGGATATTGTGTCCCTCGTATTTCTAAATTGGTGTTTCTCAGAGAGGCTGCTCTGCAGGTATCGCTTATATATGTTTCCACCGAAACACTTCTATACGAATATGATTTGCATATCTATTCAAAAGATAGGAATTTTTGATTAGTTAAGATTTTGTTTAAACAAAAGAAGTATTAATGACATAATTGGAGTATTATTTAAAATATAAGATGAACTCAAAAGTTGCCTAAATTTGCAATTATTTTCATTTCAGTGTTAATATCACAAAAAATCATTAAATTTTTTCATTTCAAAGAAAATGATATTAAATAGAGTTTAATTGAGAGAAAGTAATTTTTGGTTTTGGTTTTGGTTTTTGTTTGCTTATTGTTGTGTGAATTGTAGGAAACATTAGTTTGAATGAAAAACTTCTCAAACAATCGAATAAAATAAAAATAAAGTTAAATATAATATAATCGTAAAATCAAAGAAAATTATATAATAAATATCCCAATCATTAGTTTTGTTGAGAAAACCTATTATTTCGTTGAAAAAAATATTTTTCATTTTTTATCGTAAATCAAATTTAAGCCAATTATTCAAAATGTGTGATCATTTGAAAATCTTCAAACATAAATCGTGTGAATACTGTTTGTAGTTTTAATATGAGAGAGGAATCGATTTGGACGGCCTATCAATATCAGCCTTAGCTCTGATTAATCAACTATTCGTTTGACTCAACATTAATATTATGTTTGTTTTCCCGATTCTAATCTTAAACATATTTTTCATTCTTATTATATCATATAAGTTATGAGAGATAGAACCAAGAGCTTGTTGGGCTTAGGGGGGGGGGGAGAACTCGCTTTAACAAATTGTTATTCAGACTTAATTTTATTAATCTTATTGAAAATAAAAATAATACCAATCAAACAAAAAATAATAATTCACCAAAAATGCTTATAAATTATAATAACTTAATTATTAATAATTAATTAACTTAAGTCTTAATACATTAAGATTCAAATTATTTGCTCATTAGTTAATTTGGCGATAATTTGGAAAACTTTCAAATAATAATAAACTTTGCAAATGGGATGTGTTAGTACTTAATAGCGACCTTGTTACTTTTCAATAATACATTATGTGCTTTATATCACAATTTTGGCTGAGAAGGCATTCAAAGTGATTGTTAACAAATCTTTTTTTATATTTATAGATACGTGTATTTCTATATTTAATGCATACCTGAGCGGAATCGCAGAGTTTAACTCTCTTATCACTTCCATCACATTGTTTGCCCCCATTAAAAGGTACCGGATTTTCACATTTTCGCTTCGATACCATAATACCCATTGGCCTACGGTTTGGGTGTGTTATACATTCTGAACTACAGGCGCTGTATTGCGACCAATCAGTCCATCCGCCGTCTATTGGTTTGGTTTGTGTTTCGGCCGATTCTAATATTGACTGATAAACTGATGAATGAATTGGCAGTTCTTGTGGTACACAACGACCCTCTCGACACCACTAATAGATCACATATTTATATATCAAAAATTACCATTTGATGGATAGGTATTACTGTTAGGAAAAGTTTACCCTTTTATGTCCACAAGTGGTGCCTTCAAGAGCCGGATGGGCGTGAAATGCAATAGCATTACGACCCGATCCGGTATCACATCGAACCAAACGGCAGACATCTTCTAATGGCTGCTGAGATGAATGTCGGGCTTCGGAGCCGAAACGAAGAGCGCACTGTTGGTCAGCTGTAAATGTCTGACCGGGAAGTTTGTCCTCAGAAATGAATTGATTAATGATATTGATGTGTCTACTGGTGCCTAAAATACAGTTGGCCTGACTCGAGCGCACAAACTTATCGAGATAGTCGCGACTGCATGACGACCAGGTTGTTTTGCCGGCGCCCAGCGTTGGCGACATAACATAGTTGTCATGATTGCATGTATTTCCATCTTGAGTGCCGTCGTGTTCCATTCCCAGACTGGACGACCCGTTTTATATTAGTATTTCAATATATGATAGATTATATTTTATTGTTACAATACCTGTGACCTGAAAAGTAAAAACAATTTTTGTTTAATTAATTGGTTTAAAATTTATTACTTAATTTGTATTCAAAAATCAATACCCATTTCATGTCCGGCGACTAATACTGTCTGAAAAAAGATCAATCAATATATGAATTAATTTTAAACTTTATATATTATGTATTTATGATCCAGAAATGGCATTAAATTCTATGCATTTATATCTCAAATAAAGTTTTAGAATTAAATAACTTAAGAAATTTATTGAAATATTTAGAGAATATCTATCGTTTCAATAGATTTTATGAATCCTCTCAAAAATAGTCTAATTTTTTTGGTCTATTTAAATTTATTTAAATTTATTTAGATTATCCTGGCTATTCCTGCTTTCTATTAAAATAAACAGAATCATATTTAAATGAAAAATTTAATCTAATTCACAGAATTTATAGCTTTTCTTTAAAAGTAAAGTAAATATAGTTTATAAATAAAGATTAAATTCAATCTGAATTCGTGACAATAGATATGCTTTCAATGATATGCAAATTAGAATAAAAAATAAGATATGGTTTTAAAAGTTTTAATATTGTATACTTGAAAACTGGTTCCTTCAGATATGGTACAACTGTTGAGCGAATTACACATTCCACTGACCGGAGCCAAGCCTACAACGTGTCGCTTCTTGCGGCCCAAACCGTCGACCACATACATATTTATTCTGTTTATGACCACATTATAATTATTATAGTTTTAATTGCACTAAGATTCATATTTATTTATAATTATACTATTTTACGCTATTTAGCAAATAATTAAAACAAATAAATGCTTTTTGTTTTATAAAAGTGCAGTAATTATATAATGAATGGCATATAAACCCTGATAATAGTAGCGCGTGATCCCAGCGCGGTGTATGGCCTCTACTGTTTAGCCGTTTTTTGTGCTGCCAGACACAGAAGTTTGTCAAATATGTGTCAATGTTATCTGATGATGCCAGATCCTAAACATTAAGAACATACCGGTGCCAATTGAAATACAATCAAATAATTTAATAGTTTTTATTAAAATAGTTTATGAGACAAATAAAGTTATTCTAATATTATTGGGACACAAAAGACAATTATCCAATTCAAAAGTATCTGTGCTCTCATTTTCAATAATTAGCGCTTTATTAAACTTTTGTTTCTAACGACGATTATAAATATTCACTGATTTTATGAATTAGGATACAATAAAATTGTTTTATTTGATGAACCAAATATCTAAATTCACTAAAATCATATAATTTGTCCATTATGTTCATATAATATTAAAATTGAATTTAATGCATCTTTGATTTAATTTATCAAAATATTGTTTAAAATCTTATCAAAACAAATTATTTAAATTTTAAAACAAAAATTTTAGATCTTCTAAAATGTTATTCAAATTTATTCTCATTTGCATTATTCTATAATTGTTATGATTTGCTTGACTAAAATAATGGGAAATAGTGTATAATCATTAATAATATGGTGTTATTTAGTATTATAATAGTTTTGAAAATTATTTCTTGAGATGAATTATTTATTGTTAATGAGAAGATAAAATACACGAGTCTTGGAATCACTTAAACCCTCGAACATGACATGACTGACATCCTATACATAGTATACAACTTTAGGCAATAAATATTCAGTAATAAACTAATAATATATTATATGGAAGTTCAATAAATATTAATCAAAACTTTCTAATCATCACTAGATTCTCATCAAAATTTTAGCTCAATTTTTGGAATTTATAATATTTTATGGATTGAAACGAGTTTTTATTTATCATATTTTATAGCGAATAACTGATAACACGTACTAAACATAAACTAAATCCTAATGGAGTTTCAATTACCCAATAATTTAGGTTACGTTTTAACCGTATATTAAACTGCATTTAAGGGACTAAAGAATATTATAATACATATGTTTAAAACGCCCGGTAGTTATCCTATAAATCAAACGCCCTTGCTTATATAATACTAAATACTAAATATAGATGAACTAAAAAATTTAGAGATCTGTACAAGATCAAATAAAAAGTTATTGTTATACTTTCAACTTTCTTTGGTTCTATATTAAAATTCTATACTATACCGGTAAGTTAAAAAATTAATATTAATACCATAAAAATACGATAAAATTTTTATGGTATTAATATAATTCTTAAATTATTAATGAACCCAAAATAAAAAAAATTAATTAATATAAAAATTAAATTAGATTAAATTGAATTAAACGGTTTAGAGTGACCTAAAACAATGAACAGTTAACTCTAACACCTAAAGTGTGGACATACCTATTGTATAAATAACTTATTTATTAAAATTAATGTTTAATGTAATGCAGAAATAAAGCGGAAGAATTTGATTGTTATATAGAATGAAATGCAAATCAATGAAATGGTTTATTCTGTATGTTATGTGAACCTACTCTGGGCTGTTGTTTAAGTATATCCATCAGAACAACGGATATGTCGACATTCCTGCCCAACGAGGGCTGTTTGAATAGGAGTTGTACGGCATTCATAATAGTCAAAACGTAGGTCACTATCTGTTGTTCGGTATCCGGTGCTGGAAATGTTCGCCGCATTAATGTATAAAGTGTTTCGTCGATGAAAACAGCCGTCTCTACCGTCAGATTTACGTTATCTGTGGCTTCGCTTTTAGCGGAACGACGATAACGAGACACTGTTTTGTTATATCCATTCATTTGATTATTAGATTCGTTTATATGTTTTCCTAACAGAAACACATAAAATGCATAATAATTATCACTATTCTCATTGTGGACAACAATTTTTGATGAAATAATTAGATGAGAGGCAAACGGATTAATGACAAAATCCCAGCAGAATTTAATCAAATTATTTTTCTCTCAGACTCTATGACCCTCAGAAGAATTATGAACTTAAAATATATGAAAAAGTAAACATTCCTTGAAATCAATTAATATTAGCACCAGAATATTCGTTTAAACTTTTGGGGGTTCAAAGATTTTTTAGTATATTTTAGTAGATCTTTAGATTTTAAGATTTTTTGTTGGTTAAGGGCAATGAACTCTACCTTAAAGTGCATCAAAAGTTAATAAATTATTATTAGACTTATTATCTAAATTTAATCTGAACTTTAATCTACTTCATTGTTAATTAAAACTTAATATTTTAAATATTGTTTTTGAAAATTTAATGTATAAAAGCTGTTAATAGTCATAATTGGATTGTAAAATCACTTTTTATTAGTTTTCTTGTATTAAACAATTTGTTTTCTTGTTTCGCAATGACTTCAAATTATGAGAGGAAAAGTCGTTATATTTTTATTGTCGTCTTTTTTCGATTTCAAAATAAAGTATTTCTTATTTGAACTGAAAATTATATAGATTTATATTTTATGCTTATTTTTGTTATTTTGATAATTAATTTTAATTAAAATTTTATTTCAATATAATAATTATTTCAATTAGTGAACCCAAACATTTGAAAATAAATCAGATAAGTTCTCACAATAAAGGAAATACACTGACATTAATGAGAACTTTCAATATATAACAAATTAGTCTATTTTAGGCCCAAATTCTCTATATTCTGCTATTATAGTGCTATACATGAGTTTTTTCATCTAAAAACTGCTCAGTTGTCCCCCTGAGTCCCAGACCGTGGCTAACATACAGGAGCTGATCGTTAACACGATTATCAAATTCTTATCAAATAATTCTGATGGCATTAAACCGTTAAATACTATTAACTCACTTTCATGAGGACATTCGTATTCATCGAGACTTTCCTTCTTAAGTATGATATGAGGATGTGTTTTGTGTGATTGACTGATTGTGCGATTCGACCACCCGTTCCATCGACTAATAACTGTTTGCGGTAATGGATTGATGACATAAATCGCTGATTGTGTCTCAATAACACCTCTCTATTGAAAAAATCGATGCCAACGAACTCATTATAAGATTTTAGATTTTAGTAAAAAAACTTTTTCAAAGCTCACAATTGTTTATAATAAAGTTGTAATAATAATAATAATTTCTTTTTAAACGCTAATTTGATAGTAAAAAAAGTTTCCACTCTTTAATTCTGACGTTTAATAATATGCATATAAAAGAAAATTAGTTAACAAAAGAAATATATAGATTCACTAAACTATGTAATAATTTCATGTAATTTTCACATAATTTGCATGCATTTTATCAATTTCTATACAGTTTATCAATTTATCCATTAAATAATGAGAAGTTTATCCATTAAATACTTTAGATTGAAAAATATCATAAAATATTTAGACTGAAATATTATATCCTCTAAAATGTTATAATCAAATGGGAAAAATCACATAAATATTATTCTTCAATTAAAAAATATATATATCGGAGAAGATTTATGTTTTGATATAATTTTTGAACGAAATTTTCCGGAAAAATTACAATATTTTTATCGAAGTAGAGTTTGTTCTTAAAATTAAAAACTCGTTAATTATTTCACGCTTAATAAAAACGCTAATAAATTAAAAAATAGCATTTCTTCTGATTATAAAAGAACTTTTGAAAACAGTTTTCACATACCATTCCGTCACACATTGATATAGCGGCCGAACTGTTCGGGTGGGAACTTGAATAGCCCTGAAAATAGCAGTCGGAGCCCACTTGTACTTCATTATCGCCCAAAACAGAATCAATCATTTCTTCTCTAATTGTGAATTTCGGAGATAAGAGACGAACATTTTTTTTGAGCCTTAATTTAAACATTTCTCCAAATGCTCTAAAATTAACGCTAATTTTATTCGGCAATGATTTTGTCGTTTTATTATATAATATTTTATTGTCTGTCGATCTAATTCTTCTCGATTTTACAACAGTTGTATATTTATTAACATTTTGTTCCATTACTTCATATTTGGGAACTTTAAGCGAAATAAAAGATAAATGTTTAAACTTCTTATTATGTCTGAGAAAATTTATTGCTTTAAAACTAAATGATTTGACCGCATCCCTCAAAATATTAATTAGATGATAGACCCTCATAGACCCCGATCACTGATTTTAAGATAATTACTTATTTCTAAATTCTGTTTTGATATAATCAGATAATAACTAATCGAAAGGTTGAAACATAAAAATAAAAGACAACTTTAAATCTATCAATTAATTCATAGCAATCAAAAACATATCAATCAAATTCATCTGTTATTAATTTGTTTAAATTTATTGCCATTTGAGCATATCTTAATGAACTGCTATTTAAATACACTCCAATTTGTATATTAAGATTGAAATTTAAGTATCAAGATAGTTTGATCTAGATAAATATTATATGTTCATAATTATTAATTAGTAATTAGCAATGGTGACTGTACTAGATCACTATTATTTATGCTAATTAAGAAGACTTACTCCACTTTTGATATCAATAGATTGGAGGATAAAAGAATATGTTATGATTTAAAATATAAATTACCCTTATTTTTATGGCCAAACAAAAGCAATCGTTCCGTTTCTGACAAATATTTATGTAATGTTTTATGCGATGATATATCGTTATCATTGGTATCGTATGTCTATAAATAAGGAGAAAACAGAATAAAAACCAAAAATAGATTAAAAATTAATTTATTATATTAAGAGCATAATAAAAGTGAGAAAAAAATGTATTTTAAAGTTTTAAATAAACCATTAATACATATATTCTATATATACTATATTATCCCAAAAAAGTAAGACATTCATTAAGAGGAGAAAACAGCCCAATTGGAAGCCCTGCCCTTTGAAACTATCATTAAATAATAATTTGTTTACTAATTTTGAACAGAAATAATAGAAAAATGTGTTAAGAATAGTAACTTTAGTTTAGATATGAATCTTAAAGATGATTAAATCATATAAAAGATTCAATTCATTGACTCTTTGACTCTATAGTTGTGAAAAGGAAGTGTGTAACGAAACGTTACGGGGTTAAAAATCGTGTGCCCCTCTAATGTAAAGTCTATGGAGAAAACTGAATTTTTGCGATAAAATCTAGGGCAACGCAGTGCAACGGGAATTTTTCAATTAATGTTAAAATGAATTTAAATTAGCATAAAATGGCATAAAAATTCTTATCGGGAAAAATCGGGAAAATGTT
>JAQFYS010000178.1:0-10260 GCA_034694945.1 Carabodes femoralis | reverse complement strand
ATTTCAGTGTCAGGTCATTGTAATTTATATTCTCATATTTTGTTAGGTTTTTTAATTTTAATGTAATTTTGTTTCTGTAGAAACTTTTTTAATTTAGATTTCAAATCTAAAACACAATCCAAACTAAATTAAATGAAAGTATAGTCACATTGAAATCATTTGAAATAAATTTATTCTTTGGGAAAAAAGTGTATCAAAATCAATATTATTATTAAAAGTAGTAATTATTTGTGAAAAATTCAATTCTGTTCTGAAATAATTGAATTTTATAAACAAATCAAATCTTAAAAACTAATCGAAGCGAATCATAAAAGTCTGGTCCACTCGAAGGTTAACTCCGGTCGTGAATCAACTCATTCGAAATATCTTCGATTTTTCCTCCTCTTCTTAATTTAGTACATATTTTCCAAAACTTTTTGTATTTTATCCTTTAATATATTTATCAAAAATTTATTAATTTTTTAAAAATCTAAGTCCAAATTTGATTTGCGAACCCTTATACTGTAATAGTTTTGTAATATTTTTAAAATGAGCACAATTTTGGACTTCAGACAGCGATTCCAATCTTAATATTGATCCCAATCTTAGGCCGTTCCTGAACTCAACAGTTTTGTAGAGATAACTAATTTACAAATTGATATTTTTTACTATAATTTAAGACCGGTTTGAATTAGAGACTCAAAATGTTAACAATAAATCCTTTTTTGCTTAATTAGATGCGGAACTGATATCAATAAATAATAGAATGCAATGAATGCAAAGTAATTGAAAACCTGTAGAGAATTGACTCAAAACTTCCGAATGAGTCAATTGAACCGTATTTTTCTACATTAGACCAGAATTCAAATCAAATCAAATCATTCTCTTCAAATCAAATCTCATTCAAAGCTCTAATACTCTATTATTCAATAATAATCTAATTTGTATTTCAAAATGTTTTCAATTATTATATGAATCATTGGGCTGTCGAAGGAAGGGATACTATAGTATATAATTTAGCCATTGCTACACCTTATACACTCCTACACCATTCCTTCTCAGTGGTCAATGCATTGCAAACACAATTACTTTAATCCTTTTCTCATTATATAGTTGTTATCAGAATACTATATAAGCTGTTAGGAAACTTCGACCAATGATTAGTATTAATATTTAGTACTTTATTTTGTCAATCGATTTGCAATTCTTGTCATTGGTATCTATAAAATGCAATAAAATTTGGGATCAAATGAACAGATGAAGAGAAATCAGAATCATCAACACTATTAGTGTGACTTTTGTTCACAGAATAAACAGCTTTCCTATATTTCTATCGACCATTCCTTATACAAAATCGCTTTAATTATGAGCGCTTTCAATACATAGTATGAAAAACTTATTTTTATTGTTTGTAAAGACATTTTTAGTGAAGTTTTGTGAAACGTTTGAGAAATTTTTTGATAGAGTATTCATTATTTTTCACAGTTTATGCACATTTCATCTGATCCTTACTTTTCTTATATGAAAGCGATCGACTAAACAAAGATTTGATGAGAAATATTATGCAAATAATTCAATTGAATAATAACTTCAATTCAAATGCATTCATTTCATTCATTTTTTATTTGTAGGAAAAGAGATATTAATTTGAATAAAGAGCGGAAAACATGAATTAGTGCTCTCTTGAAGTCAATTCACATTTTTATAGATCCGATGTCTCGATGTCTGACTTTTTTGAATCTCTATTCAATAGACTCTATTCTATTGATTTACTTTAACTTATATTTATAGTCACTAATATTATACTATACTTTGACTTTGAATTCTGTTTGACTGAAGAGGAATTGCCTGCAATCTGTTGTCATCCCTTCCAAACAAATATTTAATAATCGTCAAACTTAGATAAATAAATTTAAAAGTAGGTGATATTTAGGGCATATACAAAATTTATAATTAAAAATTCAAATGAAGCGATCAAGGTAAATATTAATCAAGTAAAAGTCCAAATAAGCATGATCGAATTTGCTTACTTCAAAGGTGATGAAAATTTTAAATTGTGGGCTACAAATTGTTTCATTGTGAATGATCAAGATAATACTAGCGGATAATGTTGATTAATAATCATTAAGAATAATTTTTAAGTATTAAACTATTAACTAAAGTTTAGGAATTTATAAGCATCAAAGTTGTGATAATTTTACAGAATTGAATTTTTGGTACGAAATTCTATGTAATTTATTTTATATATGAAGGGTATTAAGAATTCCAACAGAAGACAGATTAATAACTGATTATTGCATAAGAAAGAAAGAAAGAAAAATTCTGCTTTAAAATCAGAAAATCCAGAAAAATGTATATTCTAGAAATTATTAGTCCCTAATAACAACTTTATTATTTTTAAAATATTTAGATTTTATGGTTAACTGAATAGTGTCCTGGAATATATTAATTAAATGTCAATCCTTATCAAACTAAAAGTTAATGTATTCATTGTATTCCTGTATACAAACTTATTTTAATGAAAAATTGTTATAAGAAGTTTAAGTGAAGTTTAAGTGAAGTTTAAGTGCAAATCCTAATGCAGTTACCATTTATTTGTCCTAATTTTATAAATTAATTTAATTAGAGTTTAATTATTATAATTAAAGTGTTTTCGTTGAATGTGTTCGCCTGTATTTGTCGATCGGTTGTTATGACAACAGAATGAGAGCCAAACACAAAACATCAACAAAACAGTCATTTAAACAATTAATTAATTATTCACTAAATTATGATTCATTTGATTCACAAATCAATTAATAATAATTTGAAATTCAAATATTTTATGAAAACAATTGAATTTAATTAATAAAATGAAGATTTCTTTTAGAGATTATCACAATTTGATTAACATTTCAATTGATATTTAAATAGTTTTTAGATTTGTTTACAAATTGAATATCAATTAATGAATTGATTAACCAATGATTCAAATGATGTGAAATGAAATCCTTTGGATTCAGTTCTCGTTTGGATGTCAGACAACACACTCTTAACCACTTTAAGACCAAAATATTATCTCTGATTATATTAATTCAATCAAATAATGGAAAGTTTAAGTGAAAATCCTCTGAGAAGTCGTTCGGCAGTTGTGGTCACAAATCGCGAACAAGAATTGCAAAAACTTTTGGCCGAAGAGAGGGTCCGATCGGAACAGAGAAAAACCAATTATTCGACTCTTAAAGAGGAACACTTGAAACTACAAAAGGATTTCCTAACTCTTCAGTCAGAAATGAGACAAATATTATCTGAAACCAAACAAATTAAGGATAAAAAGGACGAAGAATTGGATAATATTTTGAAAGAATGTGAATATAAAGATAAACTGATGGACGACTTGAGGAATGAATTGAAAGAAAGAGATCCACAACTGATTCGAAGCCATTTCGAGGATGAGTTGAAAGAACCGCTCAGAAAATTACAAAAAACTAATGAAAATCTGGTCAGAGATAAGGAACGGATCAATTATGAGCTAAAGATGGCTAAACAGAAAATAGAATACTTAGAAAAAGAAAATTTTGATGCCATCGAAAGAATCAAATTGACGTTTGAGTCAGAAATTAATTTAATTAAACGGGAAAAAGAAGAGCTCAGAAACAAACTCTTGGAAACAAATCAATTGCCAGACGTTAAGAGAATCAACGATTTGACAGAAGAGAACATCAAATTGAATACTAAAGTAAAATCATTGCAAACAGTTCTCGAAGACGCCGAACAACAGTATAAGAAAATTCAATCGAAAGTAGAATTACTTGTGAACGAACACGAAAACAATGAGAAAGGATTTGAAAAACAAATGTTTTCTCTGAATTCACAAATAAATAGTTTGAGAGAAAACAACAAAAATTTGAGTCAAATTATCGCCACTAATGGTAGAGATAAAGAAGATTTAATGTTAGAAATGGAAAGATTGAAAAATGAAATAATAAGACTGAATAAAGAATTAGAAGAAAGAGATAAACAATTTTCAAACGAAAGGGAAAGAATCAAAAATTCTCATCAGAAAAATATTAAAGAAATAGAAGATGAAAAGGAGTTCCTTTTAAATGAATTAAAAAGTCCATTCAATTACAAATAGTTTTATTTGTATTATTTTTTTTAATGTAAACTTTTTCTTTAATTTAGAATTGAAACTCGAAATCGACGCCAAAAAAGAAACAATGAATCGGTTAGAAGAAGAGAAAAGGAATAACAATAAAGAATTTCAATCAAAGTTGACTTCTTTGAGACAACAAGAATTCGATAAACGATGTGCTCTCGAACAGGAAAAGTAAGTCTTCATTAAACAAAGTCATCCCTTTTTTGTGTTTACTTTTTATCATTTGTTTTCCTTTCATTTAAGGAATTCTCTTCTAACAAAACTCAAAGATTTTAAAGAAGAAAAATCAAGACTTAAAGAAGAGATTCAACAAATGAGACGTCAAATTGAAAATCTGTCAGAAATACGGCTCAGCGTTGAAAGAGATTCAATGATTTTGAGAACTAAAATAGAATCGTATCAAATAAATGTCGAAGAATTGGAGAAATTACGGAAACAACACAACCAATTGCACGATCTCTTGAGTAAACTAAAGGGTGAAAACACTGAATACTTGGCTCTTAATAAAGAATTAATTCGAGAACGAGAACAATACAAAAATGATTTCATAAGAATTAAGAATACTTTGGATGAAGAACGGAAACAATTGGATGAGTTTAAAAGTATTAGCGATAAAAATGTGCTCAAACTTAGAAACTGTATCGAAGAGGAAAGGTATGACTTCAAAGACAAACTATTATCTCTAGAAAGAGAGGTTCTTAAGTGCAAGAAAGAAAGGGACGAATTGAGGGATAAATACAAACAATATGTTTCGATTGCAGAGAAATTACAAACAAAATTGAGTGAAATGAAAGACAAACAAAAATATGAACTGAAAAAAAATTCAGAACTCAGTCATCATAAGTCTAGTCCAGAAAAAGCGTCCGCCGTTTCAGCAGAAAGTTATAAACAATTGAAAAAAGAATTGAAAGAAATGAAAAAACGACAAAACCAAATGTCAGATCTATTGAACTGTTCTTTTGATTCGACGCATTGCCATAAATTAGAGGCCAAAGACTCCTAAGTCCTGACCTCACATTAGGAATAAATTGTTTTTTATTTATTTGTATATTAATATAAATCATTGTTTACTAAACAAATATTTTATTATTTTTAGTTTATATTAATAAAGAAAATATCATTTATAAAAGAGTTTAATCAATATTATCGACGGTTTAACTATTTATTTGATAAGTGTATAACTTATTGATACACAAAATGATTGTTATATTATATTATTATTACTTTTAATGGATTCTATTTATATATATTTTGATCATTTTCTTTAGAATTATTCAATATATTTGAAGCAAAATTCTACAAAATCACTGATAAATATTAGAAATTCATTTTAAAAATTATTATTTGAAGTTCGAAAATATTTATCTATGAACTCGTTTTCACTCAATTATTAAAGTTATAATTAATTTTGGATTTATATTTAAATTTTTTCTCATTTAACATAATATTCATTTCATATTAAAGTTATAGCAAAGTCTAAAATTATTAATCGCCCATTGATTATACAGTATATCTAAGCTGGATGTAAAAAATCTATAATATTATATTAGATTTCACAATAATTGTTGGTTTATAGGCAACAGTGGACTATAAATATATTCATCGAAAGCAGTGAATAAACAAGATTTTGTAATTCAAATATTGTAAGACAGGGAACAATAGTGTAGTGTCCGGTTGACAAATGAAATTGTCACTAAAGAATAATTTAATGACAAGAATTTGACGGCATATCGATTATTGGGTGTCATTTTATGCTGAAAATTGTTTCGTTTTAAGAGCGAAGGCTTAGAAAATATTTGTTAGAAAATAAGATAACAAAACAACCTGTGATTGACACCACTTTAACCATATTTTTTCGTTTAAATTGAAACTCACGATTCGATTGCACTTCGAGTTTAAAAGACAGTTCAATGATATTTGTTCTGAAGCTTAGCCTTCGATACTTCAATCGTTGAGTTTTATGGAATTCTTTTCTTTTTTAAAATAAAACTTCTCATTCTTTGACATTAAAATATTTGATAAATTAAATTTTAATCGATTCGAACTGTGAATGAATACTAAAAATAAATAAATTAAATTCTAGTCTAGTCTTTATAATTCTCAGAAATGTTCAGAAAATTCTAGTAATTCTCAGAAGTTTTTTGGAATACATTCATAGACACATGAATTTATATTCTTTCGATCAGAATCATTTTGAGCCAGTATAAATTATGAAGTTGAATTCGTAGGAGTTGAAACATATAGTATTATTTTGTTGAAGGTTTTATATTGTTCATAAAATAATTAATAATTAAATCGTGATATTTTTGGGGATTCACCAGAATTTTATAGATTTCCCTTCTTTTGTAACAAAAATATTAACTAAATTAAGAATTTACTTATAATGACAACTCTATAGAGTCTATAAATAACTTAATAAAACTTTTAAAGCGAATAATTTCATATAAAAATTTGTTTATAATATTAAATGAGAAAACAGTTTAATGATCGATATTTCAAATAAATAATATAAACAAATTTTATTCAATTAGAAGACATCAATCAATTCAAATGATATATTAATATCGATTTAATTTTGAAATTATTTTTCATTCAATTTATTTTGAATACATAATTGTTTGATAAATAACAACAAAAAACTTGATTTCTTCGAAATATCTCTTATATTAATAAATTACAAATATATATGAATTGATAATTATTTAGTGATAAATAGATAACACATTTGTACCATAAAAATAACATTAAATTATTTGACAAAAGATATTTACAAAACAAGAATTGTTTGAAATGAATGACAAAATAAATATATGAATGACTCGATTGAAAGAGTTGTATAAAATTGGAAGAATTGATAGTTTAGGCGCTGAAGAGATGTTTATTCAATAATTTAGTTTAGTTTTGTTTTTATGGCAAACTTTTGTTTCTTGTCTCAAGTGTTTGATTCTGGCCTTCAATTTGGTAACAATTTGTGCTCTGATTCACGAATCGTTTAATTATTGATTAGAATATCCATCACTGGAATGGAATGGTTTGAGTAAATGGAAACTAATATTGAGAATGTGTTATAAATAAGATCTAGAATACAGAGTATTGTGTTTTAGTTTTGGTATTTCCAGTCTTACTATCATTTTTATCCAATTCTATCCTAACATTTGTACTGATATTTAATTCAAGAATTAGGATTTGTTTAATATATTAGAGATGGAAACAAACTTTTCCTAATTATAGCATTAGTTTGATGTATGCTTTGGTCGTTATTGTATTATATTAGAACTGGACGATAGTCTTCTCGGTATGTATTCGACTGCTACTACTATTTGTAGGCTTAGTTGTAGCCACAAATGTGTGCCAAAAATTCCAAATTACATCTTTGAAATCCGCCTGAAATATGCAAATAATAGCAAATCATTAATTCATTTCATTTTTCTATAGACTATTTGCTCTTTAAATTGAATCACTAATGAATAGCTGACAATTCTATGAATAAATACATAAATATTAAGAATTTCTAAATTTTCATTACATTATAGGAAATTAGCATTAATTCTAAGATAAAAACAAATGCTATTTACTGTTTAGACAAAATGTATAGAATATTTGGTAATAAAGTAAAAGAATCGAAGGTTTTTGAGCTCAACTTTTTTGTTGATATGTTTTTTGGAGGAAAACCATATTTTAATATAAAGTAACTGTTTTTCTGCCAAAATATAATTTTCATATTTAGGAAGAGCTCGAATGAACAACAAAAACCAAAGTTTGGTTTTATTCCAATTATAATATGAACTCCAGATTTAGAATTAAAGGTCAACACTATTTTGACATAAAATTATATATTAATATAAAAATATATTTCATTAAAAAAAATTTATAACTAATTTCACAAAAAAAATCTCAATTTATTCGAAAAAATCATATATTATCTCAAAAATGAAATATTTGTGTTGAACCCCCGCAGGGGCTAAAAATAAAATACTTAATTGTATATAAAAATAATCAGAATTTTATTTATAATGTGTTAGAGATATAAAAAGAGAATTAATTTTTCAATTAAATACTGATAAAGTAATTAAATTATAATTTTGTTGGCAATGACTTAACGACAGAAAAATAAGTTTATTTAGTATTCCATAACATATAATGAGTTTTAATTTAAATATTTATTTATTTATAAAGATTTTGTTGATTCAAATCTTTTTTTGTCTAATCCTAAAACACTATTAAATTGAATATTTAAACAAAAACTCATTGTTTTTTAAATTTAAGTCTTTATTATTTGTGGTGTTATTTGTTATTAAAGCCCTTTTGGCTGATAATAATGGACTGAAACAGACAAAGAGTACAATCAGTCCATAAAGAGCTTAAGCCCCCCTTCAGTGCCTTTAGTACCAGATATACAGCACATCCACACACGAAATAAACGGTCAAATCATATATTGGAGTATAATATTGTCAAATCGCACGACATTATGAGGACTCAGAATTTTTTTTGTGCTCTCTTTTTCTCCTTTTCCTCCTTTCCATTCCCTAATATATATCAAACTATAGAGAACTGATGTTAACTTATTTTGATTGATTCGATGACAAAATAGATATTTTAGTCATTTAATTCTCTTCCCTTTTTTCCTATCAGTTCCTAACAATTCATTAGGTTTTCTCTGTTCTACTATTTTCTTGTCCTCACTTTTCGTTTGTGTTTTTGGATAAAATAAATTATTTATAAATTCTTTCGTTTTTTTATTTTATTTATCCATTCGATCAAAATATATAGATATAACCATTATTTTTATTTTCAAAATTACTGACAATATTATAGTGTTTTTCAATCGTTTTTATATTCTTAAAGAATAATAGTAATGAAATATTAGAAAAATTAGATCCAATTAGATTTTATCGAGTGATGGATCAAAATTTATTTTCTAATAAAATTAATAATTGTTTTCAATTCAATTGTTTTTATTGACTTTTTTCACTCCATTTTTATCCTATAATATCTTTATTTTATCAAAAATATATATTTATATATAATGTTCTACAAAAAGGCTTAAAATATTATAATTAAATTTGTTTTTGTTGAAAATATGCTTATATTCAGACATTACAATGCATTTCATTTTGAAATTATATAATGTAATGAAAAATTGTTAGCAAAGATATTATCAATAAATTTATTACACAATAACTTCTAAAATATACTGTTTTTCAATATTAAAAACTCTAAGCTATGAATAGAAAGAGAATCTCATATTCTATATATGAATATAATATTAGAGATGAAAAAGCTTTTGCTCTCAAATTTCAAAATTGATTTTTTCATATCTTTTGTGTTGACTTTTATTTTAATAAAAAAACGAAAAAAGTTTTCCTGATATATATCACAGAACTTATTATTTGATTTTATCATTTTCAGCGCCCAAATTAAAAGGTCGTCCCCGTAAGAAGACAGCAATCATACGAAGCAATAGCGGTAGTGTAGGAGTGGCCGTATGTCCCAGGAGTTCATCGCCCGAATCAAACACATCAGACGAGAGTAAAGCCTCACAGATTAGGACTACTCGCCGGTCGGCTCTCAATAAAAATAATTCTAATGATAAAAGTGTTCGAAGGAATAGTGTTGTGAAAAACAATAGCAATAATACTAATAAAGTTAATAATAATACTAATCAGACAAATGCCAACACAAATACCAATACTAATAACAATACGAACGGCACTAAATTGAAGGACATCTGTATTAAAAGCGAACAAACATTTCTTAAACAACTTAATAAGTTTATGCGCGAACGCAAGACACCGATCCAACGGGTGCCACATCTAGGCTTCAAACAAAGTAATCTATTTTATACTAATTTATTGTTTCATGAAAATACTCTACAATCAAATCTCATACAGAATATCAGAATATATAGCGATATATAGCTATATCAGAGCTAATATAGCTAAGTATAGCACACTTAACCGTCCCTGTGCTCCATAAGTCATAGATATGCCTCATATTTAATATTATCACAATATATATACAAATTTTTCATAAAATAAATATTTATAAACATATTATTATAATATTTAGGGATTAATACAATGAATTTTAATCGAATAAATAGTTTATTCTGTTCTCACTTTCCTCTCCCTCTGTATTCTAT
>JAQFYS010000177.1:0-10263 GCA_034694945.1 Carabodes femoralis | reverse complement strand
TACCTCCGTATGTATTGTTTGTTTGATCTATGGTTGCCTTCAGTCCTCTATTAGTCGTAAACTTTAATTATCTCTAAATATAATAAAATTGTTTTCAGATTTCAAATAAGAATTAATTTTTTCTATAATTTATTTTCGTTTAATTTTCAGTCGTTTTAAGATATAATTAATTAAAGTATAGATAAGTCTTAGTTTTAATCTTGAATTACTGATCAGTGCTATAATGTTTGGGGTCTTTTGGCCCCCTTTTAACCCATTTTATTCCAGTGCAAGTAGAGATCGAAGCGCTTAGCCGTCAATTACATTCCGGTGATCTCGGAATACCTGCCAATCCTGAAGAAAGGTTTGCGTCGACACATCCGGCCATCAAATCGTCTTTCAGTCCTTTAACTTTAATTTTCTTTTTTCTACAAAATTTTCTTTTGAACACAAAAACTAATCACTTATTTATAGCATTTCTCCAATCGATCCTTTGATAGTCCTTTAATTTTGATTTAATTCTCATTTCAATAATTATTCCAATTTTTTCTCATTTTATTATCAAAAGCTTTTCCTTCCAATACAGACATAGATTTCAGGTTTTCGACAAAAAGTGTTTAAAACAAATGAAGATTTTATTGGAATTTAATTTTTTATTTCAGCGATTAATCCGTTTTTATTATAGGAATTCTTCATAAATATAATATTAAATCTAATTCTTTTGATTTTAAATTAGGATTTAATTGAATTTTTAGCTAATTTTCTAGACTTTAAATCTTAAATTCTTAAGCTATCGATATATTACCCGCTTTTGAATGATTGAATGAACAGTTTGTAGAATATGAGCCCTTCTGTTGCAGATCGCCCTCTCCTGAGCCCATCTATAATAATGAGGGCAAACGACTCAATACCCGTGAGTTTAGAACCAGAAAAAAGTTAGAAGACAAGAGACACGACAGCATTCAGAAGATGTTTTCCCTCAACCCGGCCTACAAACCGCCCGCAGATTACAAGTCAGTCAAAACTATTTAATAACTATTCGATTCGAAAACATTATTCTTTTTCAAGACCTCCTCAGCTCAAGATTAGTGAAAAGGTTCTGATCCCTCAGGAAGAATATCCAGACATCAATTTTGTTGGTCTTCTTATAGGTCCGCGAGGAAACACTTTGAAGTCGATGGAAAAAGACGTCAGTTTTTTCATTCAATTTTTTTTTCATTTATTCTCTAATTTGAATCATTTCGATAGACTGGCGCTAAGATTATCATAAGAGGGAAAGGATCTGTAAAAGAGGGAAAGATTGGTAGAAAAGATGGTCAACCAATGCCTGGTGAAGACGAACCTTTACATGCGTTTATCACTGGTTTAACTCAGGATTCAGTTCTGAAAGCCGTATTCAAAGTGAGTATTGTATGAATAAATTGTTTGATAGTATAATATATGAATTGTTGTTTAGATCAAAGAAGTGATCCGTCAGGGCGTGGAAGTGCCGGAGAGTCAAAACGATTTACGGCGAATGCAATTGAGAGAATTAGCGCTTCTGAACGGAACTCTTCGTGAAAGCGATGGTCCGCGTTGTTCGAACTGTGGTTCAAGTGCTCACCGATCGTGGCAGTGCCCCGACAAACCCAATGTCACCAATAACGTGGTCTGTACTAATTGTAATGGTGTCGGACATATTGCTCGCGATTGCAAAGAGAAAAAGACTCCGACTGGACCTGTAAACCAGTCAAAGATAGACGAAGAATATATGTCTCTTATGGCAGAGTTAGGCGAAGGTCCTCCGCCTCCTAAACTTGGAAATACACTCTCGGCAGGAATGGGTCCAACTATTGGTATGACACAGTCAGCCCCCAAAGCGATTGCCGCACCGCCGCCGCCCCCACCGATTACTATTGCGCCAACAGTACAAACTACGAGTCCGACACCACTTCTGCCGACGCCTAATATGTCGCAGCAAAACAATTCCTGGAGCGGACAGTCTGTGCCAAATGCATGGCCCACAACACAGAATCCTTATGGCATTCATAATACTAATTCCGGCGCTTATCCTATGAACGATTCGTATTCTAATACAGGTCTTTATACGGGATCGGCAGCGAACCAAATGGGTTGGACTCAAACCGGTATTTATAACATTGAATTCTAAGAACTTCAGAAATAATAGAATTAATAATTTTTAGGCTGGAATTCAATGGTTCCCTCATCTGTCATCTCTCCTGTTCCGCCCCCTCCACCACCACAGACACAGCCAACAAATGGTAATCCATGGGGCGCTTACATGGCTGGTGGCGGTCGACAGCCGGCGCCTCCGCCTCCACCGCCTTCAGGGATGTCCATGAATTCACATCAATCAATGTCTAATATGATGATACCGCCGCCACCACCTCCTCCACCGCCACCCCCACCGCCTCCTCCGCCCCCGATGTAATCCAATCGAGAAAACGATTTTCTCTTTTAATTCCTTTTAATTTAAATATTTATACTAAACATTAGTTATTAAATAAAATTAATTCAATAAAAACAACTTATTTTGGATTCAATTAATTCTCTTTTAATTTATTCGGAAATAAATAATAGAAATCATTAAATGATTTCCAATTAAAATATATAATAAAATCGCTTAAAGACTCTTTAATACAAGAGTTTCCTCAGAAGTGAACGTATTTTATATATGCCTTCAATTCATTTAATATTCAGTAATGAATGAATGAATCGATTGTTTTGTTTCGCATATGTTTTGAATACTTTTGCTTCAAATCAATAGTTTTTTAATTATTTATTTATAATTTGAAATTTAAGCGCAGATTTGGTGACAATTTTGACTCAATTTTTAAATATTATTGCATTTAATGTACGATTAATTCAATTATTTATTACAATCTCTTAATAATCGATATATTATTTCATTTATTTATGTATTTTCACCGAAATATCGATTAAATTGTAATTTGTTTTCGTTTTTGTAATTCTAATCAATTTTTTCATTCAATTGATTTCAGTATTAATTGATAAGAAAATGGATTCATTAGACGATCAGTCAAATGGTGGTACGACTCCGATGGCGGTCGACAACAGCGACAAGACCTCCAAAGATGACAGTTCGGAGACGGCGACCACCGCTACAAACAATGTCTCCTCTAATGTGAAACCTGTGGGACAACCATTGGTTGAATTCTTGCACAACTTAGAGGACTATACGCCCACTGTATGACTCATTAAATGATTAAATGATTGATTTTAGACATCGATAACACATTAATTTATATGTGGTTTAGATTCCGGATGCGGTGACCGTTCATTACTTGAATACATCTGGATTTGAGACATCAGACCCCAGAATGTAAGACATTTTACTCTAGAATTAGATTCAAACGATTGGTCTCTAAATTATTGTCAATATTTCAAACCCAGAGTTCGGTTGATATCAGTTGCGGCTCAAAAGTTCATATCAGATGTGGTTAACGACGCTCTACAACACTGTAAGATGAGGGGCGCCGGACAGAGCAAAAAGACATCCAAAGATAAGAGATATACTCTGACTATGGAAGATCTGAGTCCAGCGCTCGCCGATTATGGGATTAATGTGAAAAAACCCCATTATTTTAATTGAAAACTTCCGATCATTTGTTCAAAATTAATGAAAATACAATTTTTCCATCTTTTAATCAACAAAAAAAGGTTTTATTCAATAAATTTTATTCTAATAAAAAGATTTAATTCTAAATAATTAATATTTTTGAACGAATAGAGTATACATAGAATAATAACCAGTCATTCAAAACAAAATACAAATTAATTATTAATGAAAAAATATCTTTTTATCGATAAAAATATAATTGATTTTTCTGTACATAAAAACGCTATAAAAACACAATTAGTTTAAGAAAATCTAAGATATAATTAGAGTTTCAATCGATAGCACTACCAGTAAATGCTATTTGTTTTCCTTAATTGGAAATTCTTTAGGAAAGGATTCAAAAGTTTATCCCCTTTTTTATTATTTTCTGCTTTAATCTCATTTTCTTTATATTCGTTGAATTTAATCTCTTGTAACTGTTTGTCGTTATTATTTGGTTCGCAATTAGTCTTTAAATTAGTTTTAGATCCTTGAATTGCCATTTGCTTTGAATTATCCTCTTTTTTGGTTGAGTCCAAACCATCGGTGCATGTCTTCACTCTATTAAAACAATACAAACGATAACAAATGCCAGTCAAATATTTATTGATTAGTTATAAACACTATAGACTGAGTAGTCTTTAACAAAAAAGGGGTAATTCTTATAAATTTTCGACTTATTTGCACCGATAAGTGAAAATTATTTCAAACACATCTGATCTCAGATGAAATATATATAAGTTTTTGAAACTAATTAAAGTCTTCTTTGAATGTTTGCCACAAATCGATGCAATTTATGCAAAAAATTGTTTAAATAGTTAACTATATATTAATTTAGAATTTTGTCAAATTACTAAATATTTATCTAATTATGACTGTATTTTAAAGCTATTCAAATATCAATTTAAATCAATTGTAATGTTTGCAAATCAAATAAATAAAATACTTTATATATTTAGGAGTTGTTGTATAGACTTCTTCTTTCTTCTTCAATAATTTTTTCCACTCAGGGATAGCATTCACTCTTTTTTCCTCTAACTCTTTGACCACCTGTTCTTCCGCCTCTTTTTTAGCCTTTTCTGCTGCCTTTTTGGCCAGCATTTGTCTTTTCCATTGAGGAATAGGTATTCCTTTTGGATCTTTGTCTGGAATTTTATCGATAAAATGTTCGGTCGAATAATTGACAGCAATTTCTGCTATTTTTTCCTTCACCTAAAAATGCAATAATAGTTTGATTTAATATTTTATTTCTCATCAAAAGTTGACTCAATCTAAAACTAGACCTCATTTTTGTTTTTCTTCTGTTCTCTAACTTTTTTAATTCCATCCAAATCTTTAGCCGCTTTTAGTTCTTCTATTAAATCATTTTTTCTGAGAAGAACTGATCTCTCGTTAGTATTTTTATTCTCAGTCTTCTTCAGCGAAACCTTTAGGAGCTCTTCTTTAGTTACGCTGAATGTGATGTTCGAAATGGTAGATATTGGAGATAATGGTATCTTTGAGCTGAACGCCGGTTCGCTTTTGGCTACAGATTTAGTTTCGCTTACATTAGAATCTGAACCATAGATATCAGTTGTGGAAGTTATGTCTTCACTGTCTTCGTCTTCACTTTCATCAGAAAGTCCTTTAATGCTTTCATAATCATTATTGACATATAAATGGTTTTCCGAAACACTTCTCTGTATTTTTCTTTGGGTTCCGTAGTATTTATTTTCTCGTAAATATCCATATTTGGGAACTGGAAATGCAGACACAGTTTTATTGGCCACATGTTTGAGATACTCTGAGGGCCGGATATTTGTATCACTGTCTGGCGGCGAATTGAATTGGGGCGGAATAAATGGAAGCGCCGGTAGTTTGCATTTTTTAGCCGAAAACTTTTCATATCGACTTATCTTCTCATTTGCCTCAGATTTGTCTTCACTCTTCTTATCTAAATCTTCATTAATCGCAATATAGAGGGGATGTGTTGGGGGTGGGGGTGGAGGAGGAGGTGGTGGCGGTGGAAGGCCTACAGGCGTTGAACTGTTATTTGGCTGTGAATTGAATTCTAACTCTGTTTTTGTTTTGTGAGAATCTATTTCTCTAATTATTCTCTGATTTTCATTGTCTTTGGATTCACACAAAATAGTGTTTGAACTCTCGTCTCGTTTTTCTTCTGATTCGTTGAGACACAAAACACCACATTTTCTATGCTTGAGTTCATTATTGGCACAGCCTATCGACGAGGCATTGGATTTGTTTTCATTGTTATTCACATTTGGCCTACAATTGAGTCGACCCTCTCTCTCGTCTTCTGTCAACTCGTCCTCCACTTCTTGATATATGCCCTCATCAGTGCTGGTACTGCACACCTCTGATGATGATATCGACGGAATGCCGAACTGACCATTTCTTATCTGATTGTCATCAGAATTCAAAGTCAAAGCTTTGCTATCGGGTTCATCCACATCATAATCAGGCGCCGGATCGCTGGACTCAGACAGACTCATGCATTCGTCAGAGCTCTGATGTATTTCTGCAGTCACTTAATGACAAATCAATTAATTTATACAAATCATGTAAACAATAAATTTTATGTAATTCACTAGAATTTTATGTTAATAGAAAGTATAGCTAAGAATCTAAAAGCGCTTTACATTTACCCAAATGTTTATTATTAGCTGAGATGAGACCATATTCCTGATGACGGCGTCCAACCATCGATGCATTCCTTTTTTCCTTATCAAACAATTGCTTCACCCTATCGTTGGAAGTCATATGCGGTTCGTGCAGATAGAATGGTTCAGTACAACACGAACTCGACAGCGAATTACTGTTAGGCGAAGAATCTTTTCCACTGTCGACAGTTCTTTGACTACTATTTGATTGATTACTGTTCGAACGTTTATGATTAGAGGCCGGACTCCTCGGATGTCGAGAACTATTAGAGTCTGACACTAATTTCGGACAATAGCTTTTTGATTCGGCTCTTCTTCTCGGCTGATGGTATTGTGATCGACCGGTGCTCAAAGCATCGTAGGGTCCGCTTCTTTTGCGCATTGGTTTACATACTTTAGAAGTGTTGGTCGGATCCGACTGGTATTCATCGCTCGATCGCGAATCACAGCCACAGGTCTCCTGTTTTTTTGGTATTCCAGAAGAATAGGTTTCCTTCAATTCAATGAAAATATAAATATATTCAATATATGAGGCGCTGTTCGACAAATATCGGAATAATCTCTGCGAAAACTTACACTTTTAGAAGAAGTTCTTCGGGAGGCAGAGGCGGACACGTGACACGTGCACCGACTGTATTGAACTCGATTCAAATGAGTGACATTTGGAACTGAATTAGTGGTGGAAAAGCTTTGACTATGACTTAAGTTAACTTCGCTGTGATTTCTGGGATCAGACGCGTGTCCTATCAAAAGGCTGAGACACTAACCCAAAAAGTAACAAATATTTCATAATAATTAGATTTATATGAAATTGTGGTCAAGTATTTCAATATTTGTGAAAAGAATTATTTTCTTATCCTTTAATTCTTTTTTAATGAGAAAACATTTCAAAGTGTTTTGACTACAATATATTTTAAGGTAAATGTAATGTAAAATATAATTAATTATAATCTTTAAAACTTATGCAAAGCTCTACTGTTTGTTTGACGACTTTCCTGTTCTCAATCATCAAATAGTGATTTATCAAATCATTTTCTATTGATTTACAATTAATCTCTAATTATTAGAAACTATTTTCTGTTTGTTATCAAACAGAAAAGTAATTATAATAAGATAAAAACTAACTCTATTAATGTTTGGCCTCATTTCTATTTACAAAACTTAATGTGATTTTAATATTCATATTTGAAAACAATAAAAAATAAGTTAACTTTTAGTTTAATTTTCTTATTCCAAGTTTTTTTTAATAATATTTGAGAGACATATCTCCTATTACTATAATTATATAGTTATTTACAACTGAAGGATACTACCAGGGATTTACTATTATTATATCTGATAGATGTTAAAATGTTTGAGTCTATAGACAACCTTTAATATAGGGATAACTATAATAGTTGTTTCAATAGTTCTTAGAATAATTTTTTCAGTAATTACTTTCTTAATGTAATTTTCCGGACACTGAATATGGAATTATATGATATTTAAAACACAAATCTATGTCTAATTATAGAATGAAAAACTTTTATAAACTCTAAATATTTAAATAACTATTAAAAATTCAATTCACTATTTGTAGAACTTTACCACAAATTCACAATTAAGTTCTGATTTCACTCAAACAAATTTGATATACAGTACAGACAGAATATTTATTAATTATATATCTATTTAGTTTAATTATCAATGCTTTTCAAGTCTTTTACAAATATTTTAAAACAATTAAATCAATTAATAAACAGTGAATTTCAATAGAATATGTTTCAAGTATTGCAATAATTGTTTTGAACTCTAATTATAAGGTATGATAATATTATGATAATATATTGAGTGTTTGATAATCAAACTTTGATCGCGTGAAACACTTTTATATTATCAGATTCCTATAATTTCTAAAACATGTAAAGTCTGCAGTTTTCCTAAATTTAAACTCTCATATCATTATTCAAATCATTACCGAAGAGAAAACACTTAAACTTTTCTCTCTAACGTCTAATCTTATGACAATTCATCTCCAAAACTGAAGTTTTCTCACATTTCACACTTAAAATTACTTTTATAGAAGTAAGAAGTCTTTTATTTTTATTGATTTCATGCATTTAAAGAAAGATTCTCTAAAATAAAACTTCAAATCCTATAAAACAATTAGATTTTTTCATTAACACTAAGAAATTGAAATTTTGAATAAAGTAGTGATCGATAATGTAATCTGAATATGAAAATAATAGGGCAGCAATAGTGTACATACATCCAGGTGCTCATTCTCTGCCGCGTCATTCAGAGGGCTTTTTCCATATTTATCTAAAGTGATTCTTCCGCCGTGTTTTAGGAGCCAACGGAGTGTCTCTAAATGTCCTCTACTGGCGGCGAAATGTATAGGAGTGGCCCCATCGTTGTCTCTAAGGTTCGGATCTACTCCTTGTTCTTCAACCTGTATGATAGTTTGAAGTATAGCATTGATTACAATATATTTGGGATATAATATATATATTTAGCTATAGATTGATATTCAAAAATTTGGGGCATACCATCCATTTGAGACACTTAATGGCACCCATTTGTGCGGCCGCGTGTATGGGAGACATACCATCTTTAGCTCTTAAATGAAGAGAACCGCCGGCTGTTAGCACCAGGTATTTGAGCACTTCTGTGTGACTTTCTTGAGCTGCCAGATATACCGGCGTCACATTATTCTCCATCTGAGCGTTGGCACTAAATCCACATTTCAATCAATTATTTTGTTTATTATTCTTTAAGGGATTAGATTTGCTTTTTGGAGCAAAAAAATTCTTAATATATCTGATTATTGAATATTTTGTTCGTTTTCTAATTTAAAAAGTTATGAAAAGCAAGGCTTAAAGCATTAGTCAATTGAGTGAATGCAACAAATGTATGATTTTTATTTATTTTCCAAAATCATTAATCAAATCACTTTTAATTAAAAGTTTTTTAAAATTTATTTAAATAGGTTTTAATTTGCTATTTGTCGCTCCATTAATCCATTAATGTTTGAAATAGAAATTTCTATTACTTAAGGCCAATGCGATCACAAATTATTAATATATTCTTATATTATTCTTATACTCGACTCAACACTAAATTAAAATATTTTTAATTAAATTTTTTTTCTTTTAAAAATATTAATTCATTAAAATTATAATTTCAGTTATAAACTATAAATACATTCCTTGAAGATAAGTCGACTGTACTGTTGGTCGTTAACACAATTCAAATGATGGTTCAAAATATTATGACTGAGTTTAGAATTGTTTAAATGTTAAGACAGGTTATTATCAAATGATCAGACAGTTTGACGGCTCACCCAAACTCTTACTCGAATCAAAGACTAACTCGGAATTGAATGGAAATGTGTTTTTCAATGTTTTCTCAGACAATTTCTTTACAATTTATGTATATAATTAAAGTCGTGTCAAATTAGTAATTGTGAGACTAAATTGACCGCTCACTGGAGCTGATAGGATAGGCCGGTACAGCACTATAAGACTAGATGTAAATAAACTCTAGCATATTCTAATCGAAAATAAAATTGAAAATTTGAATTTTGAACATTCATTAGATTAGAGTTACATCGAAAGGGATCGCTTGAATGGCTTAAAGTTTGTGTCACTTGAGTTCTACCAAAACAATAATAAATTTTGCAATAGTTTAAGAGTTTGTGAGTTATTGATAGAACCGATAAGTCGGCAAAAGGGAAGTATTGCTGCGCTGTTGACAGACCATAACGTGAATTACATTATTTTTATATTTAATAATATTTTTTAGTTATGAGATCTTTTGTTGAAAAAAATTATTTCTGTTAACCGAATATTGAAAAATAAAAATCGAATGAATGGGTTTGAAATAGTTTGGAGAAATAGCTAATACTGTAGAATAGAATTTCTCACATCTCCTACTTTTATAAATATATTAATCCCCTACAATCTGTCAGTGATATAATAATTAAAATGTTAATAAATATTTACTAACCATTAAAACTAGAGTATC
>JAQFYS010000176.1:0-10264 GCA_034694945.1 Carabodes femoralis | reverse complement strand
ATTTGATTGTATTGAGTGTAGAGAACAGGGCTTTGTTAAGAACCAGATTTGCAGGTATGGCATAGACATGAGTTGTCTATTCTTGAGTCTGGTTATAGCGATCATTGCATGTCATTCCAGGTGGTGCTGGCTTTCATACGATTCTGTTTGTATTATATATAATATAATATATTATGGTATATAAGATGTATTATATATTGTGTATATATAGACGATATTCTGGAAGTGAATGGTTTTGAATAAGTGTTGTGGATGTATATACTCTGTATGGTGTGAATAGTATGTATGGTGTGTATGGTATGGATCTCTATCACTCGTCCCCCTATCCATAGACAAGTTGTAACATCAACTCATATTAACCTTCTCGGAGTCGTCTATTGGTGTCTGAATCGCGTCATGAGATGTGGAGATGGAGTTTGAAATCAATAGTCCAATCGGGGCCGTATCAATGTTGAACAGCTCCACCCTATAGTTTATGTCTGTAAACTTAGACCTGAGGATCGCTTTTCAGTTTTGCGCTGTTTTGCGACAGTAATACTCAACCGATAGAACCGATAGTTTACAGTTGTGTCAAAGATATCGCTATTGCACTCAATTGCACACAACCTCCAGCTATCGGAGACCGCTTCTGGTTATCTGGTTATTGCACAGACACGTATAGTCTAATACAACACATACTGAATACACAACACGGATATAACCAGTGGTGCACCAGTTCTCCATTCGAGTGACGGCTCATCTTCATCACAATCATCCTCACTCTTCTCAACCACTAATTCATCCTTCTTTCCAAACAACTATTTGTCACCAAATAGTTCTTCTCTGGACAAAGTGAGGCCAAACATCACAATAGCTTCGCGGGCGTCGACAGTGTCATTGTCGGCACTGCCGTTGCCTTTCGTGCATCAGCCGTTTTCCGCTTCTGGTATGGCTGCATTGGGTTTGGGTACTGCAGCCGCTTTGGCAGCGCTCTCGGCTTCGGTAGCTAATGGTGCAAACCTTGGATCCACTGGTTCTGCAGGGAATCCGAATTCTGCTGCGGCCGTTGCGGCTGCTTATGGGGCACATCCGGCCGCAGCTATGCTTATGTTACCAACTCTTAACTTCACTGTCACTCAAGTGGCAGCTGTTTGTGAGACTCTCGAAGAGAGCGGAGACATTGAAAGACTTGGAAGGTTTTTGTGGTCACTTCCAGTCGCTCATCCAAATTGTGCGGAACTCAATAAAAATGAATCTGTTTTGAGAGCCCGAGCTTTAGTGGCATTCCATACACAAAATTACAGAGAATTATATCATATTCTGGAAAATCATCGCTTTACCAAAGGTTCGCATCAGAAATTACAACACATGTGGTTAGAGGCCCATTATCTCGAGGCTGAAAAATTAAGAGGACGACCACTCGGACCGGTCGACAAATATAGAGTCCGAAAGAAATATCCTTTGCCTCGAACTATATGGGACGGCGAACAGAAGACCCATTGCTTTAAAGAAAGAACCAGATCTTTGCTTAGAGAATGGTATCTTCAGGACCCATATCCCAATCCAACTAAAAAACGTGAATTAGCGACAGCCACCGGATTAACACCGACTCAGGGTATGCTACCAATCATTTATTCATTCTTTTATTAGAACCTGTTATTCAATGGTTTAATATATTTTCATTAATTGCTATATAAAGTTGGAAATTGGTTTAAGAACCGACGACAACGTGACAGAGCGGCCGCCGCTAAAAACAGGTAAGACTTATCTCTCTTTCAATTGTTTTTATTTTTCATTTTAATCAATTCTAATCTAATGTTTGAATTACATCCACAAACTATTCATATATAATAAGTCACTCTTGTTTTCAGTGCATTTAATTACTGTTTTCTCATTCATAATCTTTTCAATTCAATTTCAAATTATTTTTAGACAAAAGATTGATTTTGAATGAATGTAATCATTCTTTATTTGGCGATAGAAGTCTTATTAATTTATTAGTTGAAAACTTTTTAAAGGGTCTTTAAATTCTCAGAAAACTTTTCCAAACCCATAACTTATACGGATTTGAGAGACATTCAAATTATTATTTTTATTTAAATATTTCATTTAACAAAAACCAATTTCTTTGACCATAACTTATGGTATTCAAGAATGGGAAGAGAGAGAGAGAGAGAGAGAGAGAGAGAGAGAGAGAGAGAGAGAGCACAAAATATGATGATAATTAGAATAAGAAGTGCCGCAAAAGACTATTGCCTGATATTAGAAGCAAAAGATATTAATTTTTGGCCGTTTAGATGCCATCCCCTACTGAAGTGCTTCCCTCGTTATTGTTAACTTAAAGTGTTTATTGTTATGGCTATGACTATAGTTATGGCACAAAATAGAAACGCCATTAAGTTTGAAAATTGCATTACTTTTTGTGAATGCATATCCTATGCCATTGCCTCCACTGCCTCCTATGCCTCCATTACCTCCACTGCCACTGTTGTCGAACAGTCTTTTTTATGTTGTTTGGGGTGTTTTGATTTAGAGTTATGTTAAGTACTGTTCAATGAATGGATCATTTTTTAAGAGCCAAACATTATTTACGATCTGTTCAAAGAGAGAGACCTCCGATCCGTAATTATATAACAGAGTTCTTCTTCGGTGAGAATTCCTATTTTAATGGCGAGAATAATAAGGCATAAAGTGTTGAACTCGAAGACTAGCCGTTTCTCTGATAATAAATATTTAATTCAATTTCACTTTTTTGTTGTTTGTTTTTTCTCATCCCTGACTTTCATTCAGACTTTATTTAAAACTTCCAATCATTTAATTATAGTCTAGTTTTAGAGTTTGATTTCACATCTAATTTATTGTCCCTAAAACTGAAATCTTCTCTTTTCTGTCTAAAAATTTAAGTGTTTCTCAATTATATGTTTGGCTTAACTTAAGATTGAAGAAATTGAAAATTGAATTCTCTTTAAAGTTTTGATGTGATAATTGCATGACTTATAAAAACTGATTGATTAATTAATTTAATGATTATATGTATTTTGATTGGATTTTCTTCACTTAAATGACATTTAATAGTTAACGAATTTATTGTATTTACAGTATATATTATATTCATAAAAAATTATATATGAATTGAGAGGCGCAATGAATTCAATGAAAACCTATTCTTCATGTTTACTGATATGTTAAATAAAACTTCCCTTTTATTAGTTTACGGATTATTATTATTCAATTAAGTATTTTTATTGACTCAATCGTTTTTAGCTCAAATTTTCAACAACTGTTTGTCTGTTTTGCTCGAATCTCTTTTTCCATTAGTGGAATGGCATTGGTATACAGTATGTGCTGCCAACCTATGTATCATTGAGACCGATGTTTCTCTTATTTGAGGCGTTGAAGTGCACGCAAATGATTGTACGATCGAAAGCATGTGTCGGCTGTGACTCACATCAGCTCCGACTCGAGTTATCATTTTTGATATAAAACTAGAAAACATCTAAAATAAGTTTAATATTATATAAAATGCATTAAGAAAGTAATTTTAGCTTATATTTTGTAAAGATGTTTCATTTGATTGAACAAAATTCTATAGAATATAGAGAATAGTCTAAATAGTCTACAGTATAGTCAACTGTATTGCAATTTGCAAATAACTATTAGACCATTAGACTATTAGATACTGTATTTGGTGTTCGGGAGCACACCTTTATTGGTAATAGAGTTGACGAACATATTTGAGTATACTTTCTATAGTATAAGTGCAACGGTTTCCTCTCTATTTCTATCTCTCCAGTGTATAAACTCTATGTTAGTGTAGAATGTTTTCAATTATTCTATTATTCTTTGACCACCTATTGCTCTATTGCTTTATTAAGAGCTCACTTCTAATATACAATATATGAATAGCTGTTAATTAATAGAATTCTAAACTAGAAAAGTATTTTCGATACGGTTTGTGAGGGAAACACTGCACGCGTTGGGACTGCTATTAAAATATCGTTCGACAAAATACTTTTCACAGAGATATTGATCCGATTTTCAAAAGTAATGTTCTGTAGTGTAATACTAGTGCTATTGATGACAATATTTAACACAAGCCTAATATATGGGTTAAACTTCAATTTCACATTTAATTTGTTGGCCTAATATATGTAAGCCTTAGGGTTCTACTACAATGAAGTCCCCTTTGAACTAATGGGGAGAAACCAAAATGATTTGCCAGTAGTTTAGTATTAACTACAGAATAACTAATATAAATGTATAACATTAGACTGAACCTGGAGGTCTGTTCTGGACTGACTGGTGGTTCTCTTCAATACTCAATACTCATGTGGTCGTCGCTGTTGTCCTATTATTAAGGTTTTCTTTATTAATGATAGCTTTAAAGCTCATTAATGAAAGCCAGTAATTATATATTGCATATTAAGAGCCGTAAATGGCTATTGAGAGCTAATCGAACCACAAAATAGTTGTGCAAAAAACATCTGTACTTTCATTTTCTTAATTGTGCTATTGCTTGACTACCGATCCACACATATATCTTTTCCTCATTATTAATACGAATATAATATAATAATAATAGATATTATAAACGACAAAATGAAACGCATTCACATGTATTACGATTTCCTATAATTTGTATTTAATTTAATGAAATTTAATATTGATTTGAATGTTGAAAGCGATGTAAATAAAGAATAGAAAAAAATAGTATAGAAATAGTAGAGACAGAGTGAGAGAGAAAGAGAGAAATGAATGAATTGAATGCAAGAATTGAATTATTGAATAAAAAGAATATCAATCTTTTGAATGAAAAAATAGGAAAACTTGAGGTTAAAAACGGTTGAAAATATTATTTTAGATTTTTTGACATATTGTATAAATATATTGATAGAGAGAGGATTCTAAATAAAAGAGAATCGTTTATTCAAATAAGTCTGAACCGCATGAATATCTTCATCAGCCCTAACTTCACTCACTTGTGATCCTCTATTCCTCATTCACTTATAGTATATATAGTTTTGATGGTTAGGGACGACATCCGGCTTTCATGCTGTGGCCATTCAAACATTTGATTCAATGATGAAATGTTAAAACTTTATAAGTTATAACCAAATCATCTCATCTTTTCATTCATATCTTTCTTCCATAACTGTTAGGTTACTTCACCAGCAATTACAGCATCAAAAAATGCAAATACACGGCACCGGCAATCGGGGTTCTGGTGTGTCCGCACACATCATCAATAGTGGAAGGAATGGTTCAACTAATTTAAGCGCATCTACAAACACATCCTCCTCTATACACCGATCCTCTTTTAGTGTGGATGTGTTGGCCGGAACTGCCAATAGTGATAATCAGAAATCACATCTACTGAATGTGACATCAGATGAGGACAACAGTCTGGCCAGTTGGGACGCTGAAGACGACGATGAAGATGACGACATCGATGTCGGACCCCTCAGTCCCACTGCTGTGTCGACAACATCTGACTCCAGTCGTGGCGGTAGCAGTCCTTCAATCAATAGGTCTACAAATAAGTTAAATAAATAAATGGACAGACAGTTAGAGAGACAGACAGTTTGGAAAATCAAATAAATTATATGTGAAGATGAGGTGCTTGAGGTGAGGGGAGTGTTGGACACCCAATCAGTGCAGTTCCGAAACGGAACCCAATTATAAAATCGTTAATAACATAAATTGAATGATCGCACGAAACACCGAAACACTAACTCAAGCAGAGATTGAAACTTTGAAAGACTCAAAACTAAAAACAAAAAACAAAAATTACATTAATTTTTGAAAAATAGTAACTGTTGTTGATATCAATTGATTGACCGTTTTATGCATTCTTTACAATTCTCTACATCAGTGATCATTACTTGTATTATATTATTATAAATATTAGTTTTAAACAATTTTGAAGTAATTAAATAATTAGAAAATTTTAATTATAATTACAAACATTTTCAATATGTTATGCAATTAAATCGTGACTTTGAAAAATAATTTATTAATTATAACAATATATAAGTATTCTATATATTAATACTTTGAATCTATTCGGAGATATTTCAATATATTTAGAGAATATTATTCTTAGGTATAGAAGTGGTGTAAAAATGATGGAAAGGTTTCTCTCTATAAGTGCTTAAATATAAAGTGTGTTTCACAGATCGATGTTTAACATCGCATTCACATCACCTGTTTTTGTTACCATATTTTGTGTTCACAATTGAATTCAATTGAATACATAATACGTTCGACGCTTTTAAAAGAAAAACATTGATTTTTTTGTCTACATTTGAGAGGAAGGCGATAACCAACAAGTTTGGCACTGTTAGGCTCTGTTAGTCTATTTTGCACTACATTACAAGCTTTGGTATTATTGTAAGTCTCAATAGCAATAGCTTTGCCTATTTTATTCATAAGAGCTGTCGAACCGTGGATATGATCGCATAAACCCAAGGATTATAGTCACCAGTTTTGAGAGTTATACTCAGATACTCAGTTCACTCAAATGGACCCGAGAATAGACCTGAATGAGAGAGCGAGAGAGAGAGAGAGAGACCGAGACTTAGAGTATGAGAGAGAGCGAGAGAGAGAGAGAGAGAAAGAGAGCGAGCGAGCGAGAGAGAGAGAGAGAGAGAGAGATCCAAAAATATTCTTTTTTTTCTGAAGCCATTATATGATACCATAAATTTTTAAATCGGTTTCAGTTATGTTAAGGATTTTGGTGACCGATCAGAGCATTGAAACTAAATCTGCATTCATTGCAATTCAATATAATAGAGTTGATCGGCTCAAAGAACATGAAGAGAGAACATGGCTTTAGGCCATCTCTCAACTCAGACCACAAAGAATGGCCAACTATGGGTACTATTTCCTACAAGAGCTACATTACTGAGTTCAACAATACTTGTTATTATTGCAATAGTGAACAACTAAATGAAAAGTATATTTCCCTCTATTATACTTATCTGTAGCCACTGTTATACTGTTGTAAATGTCTTATAGAGTAAAGCAATCCATTACTAATAACTTATTAAATATTAATTTGCGCTCCTTTTCATCAGTTTCACACCTAAAACATATTTCGACATTAAAGCACTTTTTGTAGTAATTTAATTGTTAGCTTCGAGAATAAGTACTCAATAAAACTAACGGTGCGTTAGGATAAGAGATGAGGAAAGAGAGAGAGAGAGAGAGAGAGAGAGAGAGAGAGAGAGAGAGAGAGAGAGAGAGAGAGAGAGAGCGAGAGAGCAGAGAGAGAGAGAGAGCGAGAGAGGTGTTGTTGTCTTATTGGATCCATTTTGTCATTTTGAGAAATAATTGTATCAGAAAATGCAATATTGAAGACGAATGGCTCACAGATTGTCTCAGTTATAGTTTGTAGACCTAAATGTGAAACAAAAGTGAATATAAGTTATACAGTATTTTGTTATATAGAGTTAGTTTTGTAGTGTAGTGTCTGTTGGTCTGTGCCACTGACGACATGACATCACTTTAATCTAATTGAAAACGAAAAGAGTGAGAGTGAGTGAAACAGAAGAGAATAAAAAATTGAAATACAGAACAGAGATAGAGATAGAGTGAGATAGAGAGAGATAGAGATAGAGAGGGGCGATGAACAGAGAGCTGGCAGACACTGAAACTTATAACGAGTCTCTTATGTCGAGTAAATAAACAGTGAGTGAATCACAATCACGAAACTCTAAAATTAAGACTTGAGTTCAGATTTAATGATCTGCCATCGCTTTGTTTACGGCGGCGTTGGCTTATTATCGGTATAGAGGACTGGCATTCATTACGATTGTGAGTGCGATTTGCTTTGAATACAACATAAGCCAATCCAATAGTGCATACAATCACAACTAATTCATTTCTCTATTGTATTTATTTCTTACATTTTTATAAGCGCTTCAACTTTTGTTTAGCCCTTCATTCCTGTCTCACTGCAGATCTAGAGTAGGGTTGAGCTGATGGATGAAAAATGAGCGCTCACTCACTTAATTGGAGTGACCGGTAATCGATTATAGAAACTCTTATGAAATGACAGATTTTGTTGTTCTCAGGTCTGGACTGACTATCGGTTAGAGATTCATAAAAATATGTTTGTGTTTAAGTTGAATCTAAACGTTAGACAATAGAATAGAAGTGTAGATAATATAGCGTTTGTATTGTACTAATGCAATGGTCGCATGCATTTAGTCCAGTGTTATGGTTATACAGACCGTATATCTTATTTATTAGTCGATACCTCTTCGCACCGATAGTTCATTACATACTTGAATAGAGTGAAACTGAAGTGTAAGTGGTTTTGATGTTTCAAATCATGCAATAAACTGGAAGTAATGCTCAATCAAATGATATGACGATATTCTCACTCTTCTCTCTCCTCTACTCTCACTCTAACATAGCATACAATAGCATAAAATAGCATAACATAACATAACATAACATTTATTCATTTAAACTCATTTTGTTTTATTTGTTGTAAATAATATTCGTGTAATTCTTGTTATATTGGTTTTGATTCTAATCTAAAATACACTAAAATTATAAAGTATTAGACGAGTGGAGTGAGGGTGCGATTCACTGATTCACAGCTAAATGGAAAAGAGGACTGAATCCTGATTGCCAGTAACATAATATTATGTGGTATATGAGTGCAGCATCTTTTTGTAGAGAGAGGTATGTCATCTGCGATATTTCACATCCAGTGCTAACAACAAGACAAACAGATAGACAAATATTATGTAGAATTGAAATCCGATTTACTCTTCTATTTGGTGGTCAATTAATTTTGCCATATATTGCACCGTATGGTTGGCATAAATATCTGGTCAAGCGATCCAGTGACGGGGGGATGACATATATTGTTGGGGCTTATATGTGTATATTGTATAGTGAGATCGACGGGCACTTCACTCCCGGTGCTCACATATCAACCCCTTTAGTCTGCATTGGAGTCACTGAGAGCTTCAATCAGTGTTTACACGATCTCAGGGGAAAACCATTAGTTCTAATAACTATGATTTAGTAGTGAAGGTAAGTAAAGAGAAGAAGATTTGGTCTGAAGTCTCGTTTCCATTAAATAAAAGTATGTCTCAGACCATGAGCTCCTGCAGAGTGGCATAATAGTGGCCTTATTGTCGACTGCGAGCTCATCCACATTTGTGAGTCTCTGGTAAAACGATACATACATTCAATTTGATCCGTAACTGACATATTATCAATATTAGACCATTAGATGTTAGGCCACATTCGAACTGCATATTCATTCAACTACTTATTCAAACTTATATTCAATTTCATAAAAAATTGTTGAAATGTTTGCTTATGTGATGATCTCTTATGGCTGTGTTTGCTTTGAGGGTGTTGTGTGTTATGTCTTGTGTACTATCTATCGAGTCGTCAGATGGTTCCCAATAGTTCCCAATACAATTCACAATGCATTACAAGAGCCTTTGCCTTTGCCTTTGCCTACGGCCCATCCAATGCTTTATTTAATAAACTTCACTGGATATTCATCTCTCCTTTTGTATTCAATATACAGTACTCTGTACTCTACAATACACTCAATGCTCAATACATTCAACGCTCTAAACATCTTTGCATTCTCTCTCTCTCTCTCTCTCTCTCTCTCTCTCTCAACAATAGTCTATAATATGTAAAAGCAATGTTTGTCATGTCAGATAAAAATGTTGGTGAGGGGGACGACAGGGACGGCATAATAACAATTTATTTATCGAACAATGAGTACTAAAATAAGTCATTTGAAATACTTGACACCCTTCTATCCTTCTATCCTTCTATCCCTCTATACTCCTGGCCTAACTCACTCATGTATTCTACACCTGTTCCCAGAGTTTGCACTTAATATTTCGATTATCGCTACTTTTGTTATTACTGCCCATTTCCAGACTTAGCCCAATCTGACACTTCCTCTTCACTGCTATTAGTTCTGATTTATTAACCTTTTATGTGTGAAATTACATGTCCTCTATTGTAGACATAAATATTAAAATTTAAGAATTCAATCTTGAATTCAAAATTGGAAAGACATAGAATATTTGGGCTTAAAAGGAAAATATCGAAACATAAAAATGTTATCAAATAATAATTGATGTAAAACATTATATAATTGATACAGAGTTATATATGAATTTTGTATTTTAGTTTAAAAATCACAAAAGTTCAAATTTAATCCGATTGATCTAGGTCAAATGAAATAATTTTCAAATGCCAATTCGATAGCTACTTTTTAATATTTAGTTTATAA
>JAQFYS010000175.1:0-10283 GCA_034694945.1 Carabodes femoralis | reverse complement strand
AAACATCAAACCTATCTCTTGGATCAGTCCATTGAGTTCTTTTAGAGTTGTGGTCCACGTAATAGCACTTTCCAGTGTCTGAATCATTGGCCACTTCCCAACCGGGAGGCAGAGGAAGGCTTTGAGCGCTTTTAAAGCGATGGCTTTTTGGCATCTCTTCCAAGAGATCTACAATCGATTTAATCGATTAAAACAAGTGATGACCTCTTAATGGCAACAAATCATTAATTTTGTCGATATTTAACAGTTTATAAACATTTCATATCAAAACAAATCTTAATTATCTCATAATTAATGCCATCTTTTATCTAAAAATGTTTTTATAATCATTTCAATTACACTATTATTATAGTAATAGAGAGTCTTTGGGTGTTTCGGAGCTTTCAATCCAATGACAAACAATCGGATAATTATTAACAAATCATTTGAAAATTGAGGAAACAATTGAATCAATCATTAATTCCTATATTCAGAGCTCTAATCGAAAGAAACCACTGAATATTGATCTCAAATGTTAAGCTATTTTGGGATCCCTTTTGTGACTTTAGATTTGAGTTTTTCGTAATTTCAGTTCATATTGTTTATACATTTATTTGCTGTTCTCTACAGTTATATTTGTTCTCAAATGTAAAGTTTTAACATTAAAGAGTTGAGGAGTGGTTTCCTCAATAACTTTTGATTTGAGATTAATGTTAGACTCATTCTGTTTGTGACGTATTATTCATTGATTTTGTTTACAACAGATTTGCCGCCAATTCTTTGATTGCAGTCATATTTGTAATCAATTTTATAAACAAATTAAATATTATTTAATAAATTGAAGGCAAACGTAATATCAATGAATAATTCAGTGAAAGCGAGACATCAGTTCACAGAAGTGGACGAAGACTTGCGTCGAATCGGGGAAAGAGAGGCCTCGAAAGCCGTCTGTCCTTTCGGTAACAGATGTTATCGAAAAAATCCAAACCATTTGAAGCAATACAAACATTCGCCCAACGCTTCCAACACTTCCAAAGACAAACACAACAACACTAACACATCAAATGTCAAAAGAGGTTAACATTTGATTTGATTTTGATTTTTATTGCATTTTATTAACATTTTGTTAAAATTGTTTTGAATTAAAGGAAAAATCACTGATTTTTTTGTCCAAAAAGCGGAAACTATTAAGAAGTTGTCGATTGAAAAGCCGACCGAAGAAAGTGATTATGAATTAGAAGAGGATTCTGAAGAGGAGATAATGAATGCCTCCAATAGTAAGCATAAAACTGTGGCCAACGCTTCAACGCCTAAAAGACAGAAAACCTCTCCTTTTGCGGTATATTTTCAATATTATTCTTCAATTGTTTGTTAAATCGCTTTAATTCTTAACTACTTTTAGACAAAAATCAATTCAAAGACTAATAGCAGTCGTAAGAAAACATTGATTATAAATAAAGACAATAATAGCGATGAAGAGTTCGACAAAGGCTTAAAAGCAATACTAAAAGAAGACAACGAAGTCTTGCAATTAAAGCCTAAAAAACTTGATTTCAAATTAAAAGGTATTCTATAGTTAATAAGTTTCAATAGTTTAGACTTTATTACATCTTATTCTAAATTAATAGATAAAAGCAGTTCACCGAAAGCGGTACTAAAAGCTTTTGAAGAGTTTAATGAAAGCAATGCCAGAAATTCAAATTCAATTACTGGCAAAATGAATGATTCGGTTAAAAATAGTGAACAATCAGACGAACCATTAGTCGAAACAATTTCCAACTCTAATCAGTTTAATCCACAACAAATGAACGATCTCTTCAAAGAGACATTTCTCTTTCAAATGCCTAAAGATTTTTTCTACTTTTGGCAGTTCTGCAAAACCATTAGACGTGACAAACCCGAAGGTTTTTATTAAATCAGACAAACGATATAATAAATTATTAATAATATAAATAAAATAACTAAAAATATTATATTTATATTTATATTTATAGAGGCATTGGTTAATAGTTTGGGAGTACGTCTTGTGGGCCCCTATGACATACTCACTGGAAAAATAAAGACACATTTAGTCAAAGACAAGGATCAGATTCTTTGTCATTGGAGATATTTTTATGATTTGCCAGAAATGCAAACAGTATTGGCTTCAATTAAAAATGGCTTTCATTTGGCATATTTTCGCGATACACCTGAAGAAGAAAATCCTGTCGTTGTCTCGAATATGGGCGACACATGTCTTATCGAAGGAATTGCTGACAATATTTGTGCCGCAATTTATTCTGTGATACAGAAACAAAAATCTAAGGATTTTTCCAATAACTGCTTAATAGAATTGGAGAAAAAATTGAAAGAATTTTGCGGTAAAAACAAAATCAATTTGACTGCAAAATCAAAACTAATTTCAAGAAAATCAAAAATTAATGCGAAAACGTTTAATGGATTTGGTTTTGTTGTTCCTTATGATAAGCAGACAGAAGTCGGTTATCGACCACTTCCTGACACTGATTGTAATTTTAAGAAACTGTTGAATGCAATCATAAAAGTCGATAAAGAAGTCAGAAATGAAAGCAAATCTTTATCTGAATTACAAGAAATCATTCAATTAGTCAGTTATGCGAACGATGAGTGCGATTTTGGAATGGGTTTAGAATTAGGCATTGATTTGTTCTGTTTCGGTGACCACTTCTTTCATAAATCCATTCTTTATTTGCTTTCAAACGCGTATAATCTCTTGAATAGAGAAGTATTTAATCGTATAATTGAAGCCCACATTAAAAACAGAAGAAAAGGATTTCATTTGGACTCAATTTAATTTAATTTAAATTATTTATTAGAAATCATTTTTGTATTTCCTTTCATTAATGAATTATTTGTGTTTTACTTTAATTATACTCTAATTATTTAAATTCAATGTTTTATATACAGTCAAAGACTGGCTTAGAATCTAAACTATAGTCACTTTAAATTGATTTTTATTAACAGAAATTACTTTTATTACAAAACTATCACTAAATTATTATTTATTAAAATTTCACTTTTTATGTATAAAATAAATTATTCTGATATTAAAGCAATAAATCTATGAATTTTAAACTCAAATTCTCAATATAGTGATCACTGATCAGTGATAGTTAGGGTTGTTAGTGGTGGTAATTTATCAGTAAATTACAGTAATTTACGCGTAAATAAATGAAAAATAAATTATGGTTAATAGTTTATCAATGATCATCCCTACTCATTCTACTTCGGATTTGGTATTTCAGATTCAGAGAACCCTCTCTTTTATTACGTTATTAATGAACGGCATTCACAACGAGTGCGAAACGAATAAACGTTTTCTTCAAAACAATAATTTATTAAACCATAACTTAATTACTATTAAAATATATTCAATAACTGTATAACTGATCCAAATCTAAGGGTGCAGTCAATATGGCGGACGCGACCGCCCGTTCCCTTCAATATGAATACAAAGCGGTAAGTGTTGACTCAATTATTTTCTATTGTCTTCCATTTACCGGTTATTCAAATGTTTGTCTCAATTGTCTCCAACAGAACTCAAATCTTGTACTTCAAGCGGACACTCGACTCATTGAGCGCCGACCCAGAGATGAGGCCACCGGAGAAGTGCTGTCGCTTTCGGGAAAGATATCGGCCTCTCGTATGGGAGACAGATATCAACGAACTAAACCTCAGACATCAAAAATGGAGGAAAGAGTTAAGAAGTCTAAGAAACTGAGACAAAGCGAGTCATCCAAATATGATTTGTCGAAACTGAAGGGACAGTCATTGCTATCCGAAGACATCGGAGAAACAGTCAGTCATTTGTCGATTAATGGCTTTCACTTAAATTTTAATCATTTTTTATCACTAATTGTTCCAAAGGTTGGAATCCTTTATAGGCCTAAAACGCCAGAAACGCGTCAAACCTATGAAATAATATTATCGTTTATATCAGAGATGATCGGCGATCAGCCCCGGGATGTCTTGTGTGGCGCCGCCGATGAAATACTTCAAGTGATTAAAAACGATAAAATGAAAGAAAAAGAGAAACGAAAAGAATGCGAATCATTGATCGGTTCTTTGCCTGAAGAACGGTATTCACTGTTGTCTAACCTGACGCGTAAGATAACAGACTTCGGTGTTGACGAGCGCTCGACTACAATACAGACCGACGAAAATTTAGACGAAACTTATGGCGTAAACGTTCAGTTCGAGGAATCAGATGAGGAAAACGATGACGAATTTGTTGGAGAAGTCAGAGAAGATGACGACGAAGAGGAAGTGGACGGCGAGGACGCGAATATTGATTCGGCCATTAATGCCAAGAATCTCGAAACCACTAAAGTTGAGACTCGACGGGACAGAAAAAGCAAAACCGGGTCCGCAAATATTCATCCCCGAGAAGTGGATGCGTTTTGGCTGCAGAGGAATTTGAGTAAATCATACGACGATCCTGTAGTCGCACAATCGAAAGCCGCAGATGTGCTCAAAATATTGAAAGTGGCCAGAGATGACCACGAAGTCGAAAACCAATTGGTCTCTCTGTTGGGCTTCGATCAGTTTGACTTCATTAGAGTTTTGCGACAAAACCGGTCGACAATCCTCTACTGCACTCTTTTGGCGTCCGCTCAGAAACAGTCAGAAAAGGATAGACTTAAAGAAAAAATGAGATCCGATCCAGATTTGGCCAAAATATTAAAAGCACTCGAAACTACTGGTAGTGAAAGCAACGAAAGAAACAAAAAGGATATCGGAAAATCACATTCTTCTCTAAATGATGGCGAAGATATCGACGAAGACATAAATGCACAGACAGTCAAGTCTAAAATGTTAGATTTAGAGGACATGGCGTTCCAACAGGGATCACATTTTATGGCCAACAAGAGATGTAATCTACCGGACGGTTCATTCCGTAAACAACGTAAAGGCTGTGAAGTGATTCACGTGCCGGCCCTCAAACCAAAACCTTTCGATCCAAATGAGGTATGTTTTCATATTTAGTTCATTCACTCTATTCTCTCCATTCTTTACTACAATAGCTATAAACAAATATTTAGTTATTGATCACTGATTGGAGAAAAAACTAAAGACATTTATACCAAACTTTATTTTAGTTTAATTTAATTAAAGTATGAAATAATGAAACAAAATATTGATTTTACAGAATTTGGTTCCCATTGAAAGGCTTCCCAAATACGCTCAGATGGCGTTCGAAGGATACAAAACTTTGAATAGAATTCAAAGTCGATTATATAAGACAGCCATCGATAGTGATGAAAATCTGCTGTTATGTGCGCCTACCGGTGCCGGCAAAACCAATGTGGCCCTCTTAACAATGATGAGAGAAATCGGTAAACATATCGATCCCAACACTGGTTTTATAAGCGGTGATGAATTTAAAATCATTTACGTCGCGCCCATGCGTTCACTCGTGCAGGAAATGGTCGGAAATTTCTCTAAAAGATTAAGTTCTTATAATATAAAAGTATCAGAACTTACAGGCGATCATCAGTTGACTCGCGAACAGATTAATGAAACACAAGTTATTGTCTGCACTCCAGAGAAATGGGATGTCATTACAAGAAAGGGTGGAGAAAGAACTTATACACAAATCGTTAAACTCATTATCTTCGATGAAATTCATTTACTTCACGATGAAAGAGGACCTGTTCTCGAATGTCTGGTCGCACGAATGATTCGAAGCATTGAGACCACTCAAGAGGAGATCCGTTTAGTTGGACTATCGGCTACTCTTCCCAACTATGAAGACGTCGCAACTTTCTTAAGAGTTGACACTTCAAAAGGACTTTATTTTTTCGACAATAGTTTTCGTCCCGTTCCTCTCGAACAACAATACATTGGAATTACTGAGAAGAAAGCCCTTAAAAGATATCAATTGATGAATGAAATACTATACGAGAAAGTGTTAGAACAGGCCGGCAAGAATCAACTTCTTATTTTTGTCCACTCACGTAAAGAGACGGGTAAGACTGCCAGAGCTGTTAGAGATATGTGTCTCGAAAAAGACACTTTAGGAATGTTCTTACGTGAAGGCTCTGCTTCTACTGAAGTATTGCGCACAGAAGCCGAACAGGTAAAGAACCTGGAGCTCAAGGATCTGTTACCCTATGGCTTTGCTATACATCACGCCGGTATGACTCGCGTGGATCGAACTCTAGTCGAGGACTTATTCGCTGATCGTCACATCCAAGTGTTAGTTTCAACGGCAACACTGGCCTGGGGTGTGAATCTACCGGCACATACTGTCATTATCAAAGGCACTCAAGTTTATAACCCAGAGAAGGGTCGTTGGGCCGAATTGGGAGCACTCGATGTTTTGCAAATGTTGGGCAGAGCCGGACGACCGCAATATGACACCAAAGGCGAAGGCATTCTAATTACACAACATTCAGAACTGCAGTACTATCTCTCACTTCTGAATCAACAGTTACCCATTGAGTCACAACTGATCTCAAAACTGCCCGATATGTTGAACGCAGAGGTAGTTTTGGGAAACATTCAGAATGTGAAGGAAGCGACCACTTGGTTGGGCTATACATACCTATACGTTCGAATGCTTAGAAATCCAACCCTTTATAGTATATCGCACGACTCTATGAAAGAGGATCCGCTATTAGAGACGCATCGGTCTAATCTGATTTATACTGCGGCTGCCGTTTTGGACAAATCAAATTTAGTTAAATTTGACCGCAAAGCCGGTCAGTTACAGGTGACTGAATTGGGACGTATTGCCAGCCATTACTATTGCACTCACGAAACGATGTCGACGTATAACCAGTTATTGAAACCAACGCTTTCCGAAATTGAATTGTTTCGTGTTTTTTCACTTTCGAGTGAATTTAAGAACATTATGATACGTGAAGAGGAGAAACTGGAGCTCCAGAAGCTTATGGAACGTGTGCCCATCCCTATCAAGGAATCGATAGAAGAGCCGTCAGCTAAAGTCAATGTTCTACTTCAGGCTTATATTTCACAGCTCAAACTGGAAGGCCTGGCTTTGATGGCAGATATGGTATATATAACACAATCTGCTGCTCGATTAATGCGAGCCATTCATGAGATAGTTTTGCACAGCGGTTGGGCTCAGTTGGCTGACAAAGCCCTATCGCTTTGTAAAATGATAGACAAACGGATGTGGCAGTCAATGTCCCCTCTCAGACAATTCAGACGAATACCAGAAGAAGTGGTGAAGAAAATTGAGAAAAAGGGCTTTCCGTGGGAACGACTTTACGATTTGGGCCCCAATGAAATCGGAGAATTGCTTCGAATGCCTAAATTAGGCAAAACTGTCCACAAATATATTCATCAATTTCCTAAACTGGAACTCTCGGCGCATATTCAGCCGATAACCCGTTCGACCCTTAAAGTTGAGCTCACGATTATACCAGACTTCCAATGGGATGAGAAGATTCACGGAAATTCAGAAGCGTTTTGGATACTAATAGAAGACGTTGACGGAGAACTCATTCTACATCACGAATACTTCCTTTTGAAACAAAAATATTGTACTGACGAACATATCGTTAAGTTCTTCGTTCCAGTCTTCGATCCGCTTCCGCCCCAATATTTTATTCGTATTGTATCTGATCGTTGGATCGGATCTGAAACGATATTCCCGGTCTCATTCCGTCATTTGATTCTCCCTGAAAAATATCCGCCGCCGACAGAACTGTTGGATTTGCAGCCTTTGCCCGTATCAGCGCTGAGAAACCCGACCTATGAGTCACTTTATCGCGAAAAGTTTCCGTATTTCAATCCAATTCAAACACAAGTATTCAATTCTTTGTACAACACTGACGATAATGTGTTTGTCGGCGCTCCCAACGGCTCCGGCAAAACAGTTTGCGCCGAATTTGCAATTCTTCGACTGTTGACTATTTTACAAAACGAATCCAAATGCGTTTACGTCACTCCAAAGGAACAGTTGGCGGCCATTGTTTACGCCGACTGGACTCATAAGTTTGGAATGTTGTTGAATAAAAAGGTGGTGATTCTGACCGGCGAAACGGCCACTGATTTGAAACTTTTAGCCAAAGGAAATATTATTATTTCAACACCAGAAAAATGGGACGTCATTTCTCGTCGATGGAAACAGAGAAAGAATGTCCAAAATGTCAACTTATATATTGTCGATGACTTACAACTGATCGGTGGTGAAGACGGACCAGTTTTGGAAGTGGTTTCTTCAAGAATCCGATATATATCATCACAAATTGATAAACCGATTCGAATCATAGCGCTGTCATCATCTCTGGCCAACGCCAAAGACATCGCCCAATGGTTGGGCTGCAATCAAGGATTAACTTTTAACTTTCATCCCAATGTCAGACCTTTACCTCTTGAGCTGCACATCAGAGGTTTTAATCAGACTCATAACGCTTCTCGACTACAAACGATGTCTAAACCTGTATATCAATCAATTCTTTTTCACTCTCCAACTAATCCCGTAATGGTTTTCGTGTCTTCGCGAAGACAAACACGAATCACAGCCATAGATATTCTGACGTATGCGGCCGCCGACGCTCAGGCAAATCGATTCCTTCACTGCACTGAATCAGATTTGGAACCTTTTCTCAATAGAATATCTGATGTAACCCTCAAAGAGACTCTTTCTAATGGTGTCGCTTATCTTCACGAAGGCCTCAATCAAATAGATCGACGAATAGTAGAACAGTTGTTTGATTCGGGTGCCATTCAAGTAGTAGTGGTTTCGCTGTCACTCTGTTGGTCGCTCTCAATAAATGCCTATTTGGTTATAATTATGGACACCCAGTACTACAACGGGAAAATTCATGCCTATGAGGACTATCCCATCACAGATGTTATACAAATGGTATGTCGAGCTAATCGACCACTTCTTGATGAGGACGGAAAATGTGTTCTCTTCTGTCAGTCCTCTAAAAAAGACTTTTTCAAGAAGTTTTTGTACGAACCGTTACCGGTTGAGTCACATCTGGATCATTGTCTTCACGACCACTTCAATGCCGAAGTGGTGACCAAAACAGTAGAGAACAAACAGGACGCAGTCGATTACCTCACCTGGACTTTCCTCTACAGACGAATGACTCAAAATCCTAATTATTATAACCTTCCGGGCGTTACTCACAGAAAGCTTTCCGACCATTTGTCCGAATTGGTTGAGACAACGCTCTCAGATTTGGAAACTTCTAAATGTATAGCAGTTGAGAACGAAATAGATATAACGCCTCTCAATCTGGGAATGATTGCCGCCTATTATTACATTAACTATTCGACAATTGAATTGTTCTCAATGTCTTTGAATCAGAAGACGAAGATTAGAGGTCTGATCGAAATAATCAGTAGTGCAGCAGAATATGAGTCCATTCCTATTAGACATCACGAGGACGTGATTTTGAAGCAGTTGTTGGCCAGAGTTCCGCATAAAATGGCGAACATTAAATATTCTGATCCGCACATCAAAACCAATCTTCTACTTCAGGCACATCTCTCGCGAATGTCTTTGTCGGCTGAGCTTCAGTCGGACACCGAAGAAATTCTTTCCAAATCGATTCGTCTCATTCAGGCGTGTGTCGATGTGTTGAGTTCGAACGGATGGTTAGGCCCTGCAATGGCTGCCATGGAGTTGGCACAGATGGTCACTCAGGCCCTATGGAATAAGGATTCATATTTGAAACAATTGCCTCATTTCGGACACGAACTCATTAAAAGATGTAATGAAAAGGGCGTCGAATCTGTGTTCGATATAATGGATTTGGACGACGAAGAGAGGGATAAGCTCTTGAACTTGGATCCGACCAAAATGGCAGACGTGGCCAAGTTCTGCAACAGTTATCCCAATATTGAACTCAAATACGATGTCGTCGACAAAGACTCCATCGAAACGTAATGCAATTAATTGAAAGCTTTTTATTTTTGATTTAACAATATTTTTCTTTTATTTAGGGGTTCGACAGTTAATGTTGTCGTCCAATTGGAGCGCGAGGACGAGGCTCCGGGTCCTGTTATGGCACCATTTTATCCTCATAAGCGAGAGGAGGGCTGGTGGGTAGTGATTGGAGACCCAGAACTTAATTCGCTGATATCTATAAAGCGATTGAGTTTACAACAGAAAGCAAAAGTCAAACTCGATTTTACTGCTCCGACACCCGGAGAACACACTTATACTCTCTATTACATGTCCGACGCATATATGGGTTGTGATCAGGAGTACAAGTTCACAGTTCGTGTCCATCCAAACAGTTCACTCTCCAGAAAACGAAAGGCCGAACCCGACAGCGACTAATACTTTGACTTTTAAT
>JAQFYS010000174.1:0-10292 GCA_034694945.1 Carabodes femoralis | reverse complement strand
ATTGTCCATAACTTTCCAACGACTCTGACTTTTTGGTAATGGATTTGCCGAATGGAGTCATTAATTGTAATTCATTTGAATGGCAATCGCCTAAACCAGTGAAAAACTCAAATCAAGAGTTATGTATTAAATGCCTTCATTTGCGTTGAAGACAACATTTTTTTGTTGGTTTTCGATTTGGGTCTCATTTTCAAAAGGAGTCGACTGTTGTTGAGATGTTGGAGCAGTGGTCACAACTCCAGTAGTGGTTGGCTTTAATTTAGGAGAAGAGGTCACAGAAGTCATTGGTTTTATTTTAGTCGGAGAGTTGTTATGCGAACAGCTATTGTTAATCCACGGAAAAAATTTAGGCGTTTCAGTATCGCCTGTTCCCTGTGTAGGACTGGCCGGACAGCCCTGAGAATGAGATTGCGAGCCACCACTAGAGTTGGTATTTCGTGGCACCGATTCCTGATGTTTATATTCAACACCAATTTCTTGCCACCACTTATTTGGCTCTTCATTCCATTCAGACATCTTATATTTGTTGGTCATCACTTCATTGGCACCCGTTTCAGACATACGCTTTTCCCGACGATTGGTTCGAATATTGACTCGAATTTCATTGGAATTGTCTGAAATGGTTTCGGGCGGCGGACTATCAGTGTCTTCAGACATCTCGTGTTCTTCCATTTCTTCATTGGGGTCTTCTGGAGGGCACAATTCGTTAGCTCTGGCCAATGTAACTCTTGCGCTGTGAGATCTCTCTAAGTAATAGCCATTACTTGTTTCATTGGACTGTGCCGGTGGTGACCAGTTGTTGTACCCGTACTGAGTGTTGGCCGCGTATGGTCTTCTTTCGAGTTCTTCATTGAGCCAGGTGACCGCACTCGACCATTTCCGCCTCAGATCGATGTTATCATGGAGTGTTTGTGCCGCTAATGGACAGGTAGTGAAAAGTGTGACCAGACATTTGATGCACTGGTAGGCGCGCTTCTGATAATGGGTTTTGTTTCGATGTATTGTATCGAACAGCGCTTCCCTGTCTTCTGGAATACCTAATCAAACAATAGAACAGTTTAGAAAAATATGAATTTTATATAAATATAATATCAATTTGGATGAGACCTCCTTTGAGGACATTTAGAATGCGGTGCTGTTGCCACGAGTCCTCTAACAGTAACATTTGGAGCAATAAATCCAAATGTGGTCTCAATTCATAGGCATAAGAGTATGCGATTTGCCACAAGAGCTCGTTTAAGACAACTGATGAAAATTGTGGATTTTCCCAACAGCAGAACTTCAAGAGTTTCACCGTATCGTCAGCACTGTTTGCTTCTTCTATAATCTTCTTTACATAATTAGATTTATTGAAGAGAAGGTCTGCCACCTGTGGCTGTATAGGTATCAGGTATTCAGTGATATCTTCAGCAATGAATGGATTCGTTAAAACGCGAGGATTTCCAGGTATTGAAGACATTGTTTTGGAGGAGACGTCACAACATCTGACCAGAAGACTCACCACATGATAAAGTTTACCTAAGTCTGCGTATTGGTATTTGATAGGAGGTCCCGGACCCTCGTCCAGTGCCACTAACATAAAAAGTTCGCACACATTTTGCCGCAATAATTGTAATTTTTCTGCTTTTCCTAAGGAGGCGTACATTGAAAACAAACTGAAATATTGCGCTAAATTTCGACTATAATCTGAAACTTCTTTTCGAAGTAAATCTAATGTTAAACGAATTAAATAAAACGATATGTTAGACGACGTCGACGTTTCACTTGAATGTGCTGTTAGGAAGAGACAGAACAATCAGACCCAAAAAGTGGAACAAATGCATCACTATATTGAATCACTTACAAGACGACTGGACTTCGGTATGCAATCCTTCCTGAAGGGCGTAATGTGCCAAAAATATAACTATTTTACTAAAGGCCGCCCTCACGTCCGCTGAGGGACATTCGAGCAGATATTCGCTGAAACGGTGGGGATGTGCTAAGAGTACTTTAGTGGCGAACCAGGTTCTGATTGATTCACTAACTCTTAAATGTAAACTCAAAACGTCGTACCACTCCATCGCAGGTCCGCTGCAGTCATTAATTGCAAAATTATTAATAAATTTTCAATTTATATAACTTTTATACTGTTTTACTAACCGAAGAGTCTTTTTGGTTCTAAAACAGGTAGAAAAGAGAAACCTTGCGGCCAATTGAGTGCTAATCGTCGACAATTCTTCATATGACTTATTAACTTCTTTACTGACGAACGCATGGGGCGGCTGTCCGTTACTATTGATTAACTTTTTCATGAATTGGTAGTATTCAAAACTAAACTGATTCTTAGTGTGCATAAACCTAATGTTCTGTCTTTGAACACTCCGTTCGATAGCGACCGGCATTTTGAATAGCTTTTTATCATTGGTTTTGGTGTCCATTAAAACTAATTCGTTGAGACGTTTTGCGAGTTGTGTTTCTTCTGTATCCAATCGTCGATAGAAGAGTATGTATGCGTTCCACCATCTCTTTTGTCGTCGACATGACATACGTTTGAGCATATGATCGAAAACTTCTCCCATATATTCGCCGCCAAAGCACTGAATCCTCATCTCTTCGTCCTCATCGAGTTTGCATTCAGATACGTCTCCGTCATCAAACTTAAACCACTTTTTAGTGCCGTTATTACTCTTATATAAGATATATGAATAGTAATGACCGCCACTGGCCTGACCCGAATGGACTACAATTCCGCATAAGTCATATTTAGTACATTGAGTCTCCTTTTGAATACAGGTTTCGTCGTCTCCATAAACAGTTAGATCGTCGTCAATCACTTCTCCGTCTACTTTAGCTAATCCTCTAACAGTATAAGGTTCCATATCCAACAGACGAGGAAACTCAAAGTAGTCGTTGAATTTGATGGCACATTCTCTCTCCCAGTCGTAGTCAAACCGTTTTAATTGAATGGCCAGAACTGACGGCAACTTCTTAATACACAACCTCTTCATTGTATCAACTTTTCGATTGCATTTCTCGCAGTGGTAGGCATTAGCTCCTTCCAGAAGATCTCCCTTAACATATTGTTCCAAAGAATCCAATAGATTGCAGTGATTTCTAATGTCTATATTCAATGTCGTAAAAGATTCTTCTCTTGAATACCTATCCATCGAATTACAGATACATTGATTTAATAAAAATTACAGAAGTTTAAAATTGATTGAATACCTGTGCGGACAGTCTCTACAAATCTTTTGATCAGCGAAAGTTCCGCCTAAAACTCTTGACATAATCGGCAAATGACCCAATGCTTTGAGCGCTTCATCTAAACTGTCGACTAAGCTATTAAAGAACTCGAGGGCGTCGTGTTGTTCGCGGAGGTTCACGGGTTCGCCCCATAGTCTGTACAGATAATTAAGAATTAAATTTTCAATTAAGGTTTAAATTGATAAAACATACTTAAAATGTTTCCAAAATCCTTTTGGGACATAGTATTGAAATTTACTCAAAACTAAATGCCCGAAAATTGCCTGAATTTGTTTAAGAACTCCTAAATTATAGTCTTTTCGGGAATCTTTGACTATTTTTTCTTCTTCTACTCTGTTTTGTTCTAAAAAACTTAATATATTCGGGTCAGTTCTGTCTTCTCCGGAAAAGTCCTCATTAGGATCAGTAGCAGCGCCTTCGATGGCAAGAATTCCATCCCTTATTTCTTGAATCATATATAACTGAAACACACATGAAATATAACATAATTTTAAAACGATAACAAACAAATAAAATGATTCATTTTTATATCAAAACCAAAGTGAATACCTGTTGTAAAACCGAATTCATATAACAGGTCGCGCCCGCGTTTTTAAGACCAACGAATCCTCGTGGAGGTCGCGGTCCAATTGGTGGCAAATATTCCCAATCAACTAACGATTCGTTATTTGAATAAAACATTTCTATGAGTGTATCGGCAGTCAGTTTTAAATTGTAAGCACATCCGGTGCAGAGAGCGACCAACACATCATAGGCTGCAGTCAAAGTTGACGGCGAAGTACAGATTGGGTTCACTTCTTCGACATGAGTTTTATTAGTATTTTTTTGTTGAGTTATTAGACAAACAGCACGAGAGGCGGGAAATATATATTCATCGATTAAAATTGTGATCAGACCTCTTCCCTCGGGTCCGCCCCAAATGCCATTTTTATCACAGCCGACGTCGTATTTTTGTTCGCTATCTAATAAAGATATCATTTCCTTAGTTATGCCCAAATGTCCCTCCAATTGAATTTCTTCAATTAATCCGTCAACAATTAGATTCTTCTGTAAAACATAAATATTTTGAAAAACACTGTTCAAGTGATCAATAGTTGATGACATACCCTGACGTTTCTTAACTGTTCCATTTCATAGTGGAGAAGATCTGAGGCATTGGGTAATAAGCAATGGGTTTGTGACGCATAGTTCAGTAAACGACAAAACAGTTGAAAGAATTCTTGAGAGAACTGATAATGTTTTTCATTGGGAACTGTTGTACCCAAATGACTGTGCAATAACTGTATGAATCTAACCAATAAGTCCTGTTCTAACGCACATTTTGTGGCGATTAGAGCAAACTGTTCCATAGTTGTCGATCGGATCGATCTGATAGAGAAACCATCAGAAGAGTTAGATTTAGAACTTATATAAAATAATTAAATTTAGACTCACTTTTCCGGACATATTAACAACAAATCGATGACAAATGTCTGCCACGTCTGCTCTTTCATTAAAACAATTAATACTTCGGGCGATAACATAAACATCACAGACAGAACTTCTACCGCCTCTTTACAGACGTGATAAACTTCAACAGGAGTTTCCAGAACTGATTCGGCGGTCATTTCGTGCAGTTGTTCAGTAGAGGCGTGAAGAGCGGCCTCACGTCCTGTGGCCGCAGCCCAGGCCAACAACATTACCGAAGTTATGGTCGCCTTATCCGGTCTATAGTTTATTATATTATTGAAAATTTGATTATTATCACTAACGCGAAGATTTTGAGCGATTCTTTGCGCAACACTTCGTGTCATAAATTCAGATGAATTGTTTGGAATACTTTGAATGGCGTCTTGTAATGTAATTATCAGATTTGGCGAATTTGAAGACATTTGGCTCAACAAACAGTAAGCGATTGTAGTCAATGTTATTTTACTTATCTTCAAAACTATTAAATACGCGCACCTATTGTTCACCGTTTAAGTAATACAAACATTTAATTTTAATTATATTTTACTCACATTTATTAGCTTTTACTCACATTTTACTGAAGTCGTCAGCGTTTGATAGAAAATTATTTTTATTAATTAATTCGAGAATCTTTAACCCACAGCCGCTTCTCGTGAAATTGCACTGAAATTCTTGTGCCTCTTCTGAGAGCGGATTAGAGGCGGGATTAAGAAGTGAATAAATAATTCCCATACTATAGACAATACGAGTGGGAGATGTGTCGAAAAATTCTGAATCAAATTTAAGTCCTTGTTCTTCATAAGTAACGCCGGGCGAACACAAACACAATTGTTTTATGTGTTGAATAGTCTGGACGTCTGCCGGCATTATTTTGAGCAAAGCTAAAGCACTTGCACGCAATGACGGGTTGTTTAATGACATTCCGATGTCAGCCAATTGGAATAGGAATTGAGCGAATTGTGGTTGAGTTGACATTATCTACAAATACCCAAAATTAGAAATTTTTCACACATTTATACTAAAAATATATTTGAAAAATATAATTACAACTCCTGGCAGACATGCTTCTGCCTCTGGATTGGCTCCAATATATGGATTATGGGGCGAACCGGTCGAACTGTCCGAAGAGGAATCGGGAGAACAGGGAACGTTGGAGTTGATTTGATAGAGTTTTCCGGTTAGAGTCTGAATTAAAATTAGATTAATAGTAATTCTAATTAATAAATAAATTTCAAACCATTTTATCTTTAAAAGGCAATTGTGAAACAAGTTTTTTATCGATTGGATCCAAAAGATCGCCGTTCATATAGAGGTCTACTTTCATATTTGCATTATTTACTTTAATTCTATCAATTGGACAAATATTTAGAATTAATAATAAATTGAAACTATAAATATTAGTATAATTGAATACTTGGATAAAATTTGTTGTCGTATAGAATGTAAGGTATCGTTAGTATGAGTCCAAATCTCGATGTCGTCCAAATGTCTGCCGTGATTTGGAAACCGAATCGTTAACATTAAATGTTTTCCTCTAAACGATCGACTCATTGGTAAAATAGTTCGTTCTTCTCCGAAATCACTGTCACATTGGTTCACATATTCATAGAGAGCGTCCAAAACTCTGGTCATTTTGATCATTTCCTGTCGGACACGTGTCTCAGAGCCGGTGTCCTTCTCTATAATGCTTATTGTGTCATAACTGGCTCGCAATCTATCAAAACAAGTAGTAATAAAATCTTCGTGAAGTTCGACCTGAGAGGAAAGGAGTTTAGGGCCCAGATTAGTATAGGTCTCCTTCAAAAGTTCGATTCCCTTTTGGGCCACATCTTCACTACAATATAAAATAACTCTCCATAAGTAGTCGATGCCTATCAACTCATTGTCTTCCATTTGATAGCACCGTCTTTTAGCGATCAGTTTTCCCTCTTTTACGTTCACAGCTTTGAAAAATCGGTCAAAACATTCGATTCCACTTTCGGTGACTAACGACGGGTCTAATTGCAAAATGTTGTTCTCAAAAAAGTTACGATTAATGTCAGGATCTAAGTCTGGCTCATCACTCATCAGTTGAGAGAACCATCGAAAGCAGGCTTCTCTGTCTTCGGGGTAAACGGCGTTTTCAGCCAAACATTTCCAGATCTGTTTTGCTTGAGGTGAACACAACCATAACTGTCCGTCTTTCAAAAGGAAACGCAAAAAATTCAAGCGTTCCTGAACTTCTTGAATATGTGAGAAACGACTGCCAGGATAGACGTGATTTGGGTCAATATGTTTCTCCTCTTTAAATAAAGTTCGCGCTCTATTCATATAAGAAGAGAGGTTTTCCGAAACAAGTATTACGAGTGAGTGTTGATTCTGAAGACGAGATATGATTTCGTGTCTGTAGAGTAAATGAGTGACTCTTTGATGATGTGATACAGAATTGTTTGGCGGAATCGTTGGGCCGGAGACTACAAAATTAGGCGGCGCTTCGTTATATAGCGAACAAATTTCTCGAATCTGTTTGAGGGCCGGCAGAACCCAATAACCGCCATTCGGTTTATTTAATTCTTCGACACATTTGTCGAGCCATTCGGTCTTTTGTGAATCTCTATCTTGAGAACAGCTATAGTCTAAAATCTTGACGTGTGCTCCCAAAGCCTGATCCATAATATCATTGGGCACGTCATCGGAATGCGCTAAATTCCACAACAGATTTAGTACTTTATGAGCCATCAGTCCGTCCTTATCGTCTTCAGCCAACCGTCTGATCAATTCGAGCAATTTTTCTCTTTGTTTTTTAGTAGCTATGGTCCAACTCGACTGAAAACATTCGAACAAGTGGTCCAACTGTTCTGGTGAGAAATCCCAGGCCAGTTTGGCCAACAAGTCGTGAACATTTTTGACTATGGCTTCATGTTTGCCACTCTGTGCCGCCCATATGTCGTCCAAGTCTTCCAGAGTTAATGCTTTTTCTTTGATAACAAAGCGAATAATTTTTTCTAACTTTTCCACGTATTGGGGCTGATGTAAGGAATCCCGTAATACGATTTGCAATACTTTATTATCTTTAAGCCATTCGGCCATACGTTCAGCGGTCAGCCATTCTTCTTCGTCGACACCTGTAATACATCCCCCACTTTGATGACGATGTGAATAATAGGAAACACTTGTAATAACTTTATTAACTTCGTTGAGAGCATTCATTTTGCCATTAAATGACGAGATTTGTAATAAACGCAAAATAGTTTTTAGTCTAAAAATTTCTAAATTCTTAATCATCTCTTCTTGATTTGGTATACGAGAAGCCAAACACTTCAAAGCTTTTACTATTCCTGAGAGGGCGTCGTTTTTTGTCTCATTTTTTGCTTCTTTCTTAAGCTCATCGTCGGTCAGATTCTCAAGAAATTGAGGCACGAGTTTAATAATCGGTAAAAAGTATTTCTCAACCGTTTGAGGCGTCAACAACTCATAACAAAAGCCAAACGGCTTTAAAAGAGCGGCGATTAGAGGAACTGATAGCGTTGGACCACTTTCGAAGCGCTCCAATAAAATTCGAAAACCACCTAATTTTCCAAATTTGTTGATCAGATCTACGAGCCATCCCCGAGGCGTCCGCGGGTCTGGAGATCGAGCAAATACTTCTTCATCGGGCGATCGCTGAGCCGTTTCTGTTCGAGTGCTCGTAAATGAATGAAATCTAAATTGAATTACAATTAGAGATTTTACATAAAAATAAATCAATTATTGACTCACTTATTATTAGGACAGAAAACCATTGCGAGCAGATCTAAGAGTGGGAACCAGTCCTGATTCAGTTTAAGTACAATTAACTCAATAAGTCGTTCGCAGTTATTCATAATACATCTCTGAAAATCAATTAAATAACAATAATAATCAATCGCTTGTCTGTACTTTAGGTTCTGTAATACTGATTCATAATGAACTGTCATATCATATGTTGGAAAGAACTATAAGAAAAATGAGTAATAGAAGAAAGTCATACATGAATCTCAAATTTCCATCCGTTGACCGCTTCGTCGGTTAAGATTTTAGTGAAAGACGTGGTCAGACCCTCTCTAATAAAGCGCTGACAGGGTTCTGACCTGAGGTCATATCCTTGTTTGCATAATCTGATGGTGGCTTCCAAGAGGACCTCGAGCTCGCCTTTTGGGAGCACAGGTATGACCCAACGCGGCTTATTTATCATATCGTCTAATTTATTGAGTTCGTGTACCGGGAAGTCTGGCTCTTCGTCTTCGGCCAACTCATGCTTAGCCTCAATATCATCGCAATCAGTGCTCACTTCGATCATGTCTTCGGAAGTATTGAGCGATTCATTGCTTCTGTGATGACTAGTACTCGAAATGTGCGAAACTTCTTCACTGTTATCACTGTTTAGGTTATTATCGGTAAACATAAGAGATCGCGCTTTTCGCCGGTTTTTATTGGCGTTAATCGAAAAGCCATCGCTCAGGGCTTTGGTGGACACGTGCGGACACGAATTGTTCGAAGTGTTAGAGGCCTGACCCGTCTGTTGGCCGCTCTCACTCTCTGTCGGCTCTGATGTCGATGTCTGTGGTGTGGGCTCTGAGTGGGACTGATTTGGATGTGATTGCGATGATTGTTGTGACTGTTGTCCACCAGCGCTCATAACGACTGTCATCTGATGCCAACGATATGAGTCAATGATAGCAAACAATTATCTAATTAACCGAAAGACTCTTTACCTCTAATTAAAATGAAATTATGAGTGAAATGAAACACAAAATCATTATATGAGACAATTGATTATCAATTCGTTTGATCCGAATCTCAATTCAAATCCGATTCGTATGAAAAGAAGGGATTGTTTTGTCGATTATTGTCGACCACTAAATGATTTCAATAATAATTAAATATCCAATAAATATGTGTTAAAAAACAATATAATGAACGCTAACGACAGTAAAGGTGTCGACAATTAGTCATAAATTGAATAATAATTAATTAAATAGTCTTTGATTTCTAAACTCAACGTCTATTCAATGGATTTCAATTCATTCAATGTTTTTATTTATTCAATACTTTTCATACATCTTCTTATGCTTTACTGAACACTGAATACTATTGAATAGATTTCACTGTCAGTCAAAAACTCAATACTTATTGAGTGTTGACTTTACTTTCTTTCTCTTAATGTCCATCACTTTAATTGATATCTAAATTAATTTTAGTAAATATTTGACACAATATTCTTATTATCTTTATATTCAATGCATTTAATTCTTTAATTATGATTTTAATTAGTTTTTAGAGTTAATTAATTGAAGTCTACGGTCTCTAAACTTAACTATTTTCGATTGACTCGCATGTGATTGAATGTAGAGGTGTTCACCAGTTTTGCAAACAATTCAATTATATGTAAATAATTATAATTAAGTTTAAATCTATTTATAAAATATTTAGATCCACTCTATTTTCGATAACAACCAAAATGAGCATGCTTATATATGCCATGCTTATTTCTTTCTAAAACTTTATCAATTAAAATAATAATTGAAATAAATGGTAAACTTCGGTCATCGGTTGACCGGTTTGTACACCAGTGAACGCCTCTATCCTTATGTTTTGAGCGC
>JAQFYS010000173.1:0-10297 GCA_034694945.1 Carabodes femoralis | reverse complement strand
GAATTATTTTTTGAACGAAAGAATCGTACGAACCATTGAATATCTCCTTTCATTCCATCCTATAATACCGGTTCCATTAAAAGCATTTTATTTTGCACTGAAAGTAAGTTTATATAAAACATAAAGACATTCCTATTAAACAAAAAGTATTAAAGAATTAGAATTTAAATTCTTATCCAATAATTCTTAAGTAAATTACAATTATTGATAGCATAATGTTTGGAGTATTACTAATAGTTAGTCAAATAATTTTAAGTATTAACTATTATTAGCCATTATTTTAATAATCGTTTAATAAGTTCTAAGCTTACGATTAGTACTGATTTTATCAGATTTTAGATTTAGCCAAAAGGGCCCCAATAATAGAGATTTGCGGCCAAATTCGCCTAAATTTGCTCACATAATGACCTATTCGTAAACACAATATTTAATTCCAATAAATTGTGTGAAATGTCTGTTCGGACGCAGATGTCTGGTCTATAGGACAGCTCTAGTCAAGAGACAAATGTTAAGTGCAATTGCGAACTAACATTCATTACAAACATTGCATTCCATTCCCTTTTATTGTTGTTTTATTCAAATATATTTTAATAAAGCGGTTGTGAATAATGAGAGAATTAGTTATGTTATGACTTGTGAACAGATTTAACAAAATAAAAGTTTATGAAAAGTTTCCTCTGATTTAAGTTACAAATAAATGATCACAAACTGATTCTAAATGTAAATAAATCACAAAATAAACTGATATTTAATTTGAAATTTATTAAACTTTATTTTTTTTTCTAAAATTTAATTATTAATTAACAACAGATTTGTATTATAATTATTATTAGAATCACTGACTTTCTTGTTGTCTCATAATATCTATTTCTGTTTGTAATCCTTTCAAAGTGAATACAACTCCAAGTGTTTTAAGTTTAGGATTAGACGATTGCAATAATCGAATCCAAGATAAAAGTGAGTCTCGACTGGAAGTGCCGGTCGCACAAACAGCTAATATCTTTCCATCGTCTTGAATATGGATAGCGTGGTTGGGGGCCATAGCGTCTGCTTTGTTGTCCTTTCCAAATGTGCCCAAAGGAATCGATGAGACGTCTGAAAACATGAGCCTAATATTAATATTTGCAGTAAAACCTTTGAGGTAATACCTAACCATTGAGTTCGTCGTTATCGATGTTATCATCGTCTCTATTATAAACGGGATTCGGATTATTTGCTCTAAGAATGAAATAATCAATAGATAGATGTCTGAGCCAGACTTTGAAAGGCCCCTCAACATAAACGGTCTCATTAGTATCCAGATTTTCGATTATATCTCTTTGTACAGGACTCTGACCCGAAACAATCCACGTCTTGTCGATCGAGCCTTCGAGTTGAGCCGTCTTTAGATATTAGTCAGATATAGTTTAAAACATTAGTAAAAACTATCATTAAATGACTGACCGATAGTACACTGGTCTTTGTTTGAACGTCAATACACATACGTTTAATAGCCAGAAGTGCTAATTCGAGTGAATCCAATGGCAGAGGGTCTGGAAGTGGGAAAGGGTTGACGTTTCTGAGTTTAACCATCCAGTAGTGCATTCGCGCGCATTTCTTCCACGGAGAGGAATATTTGCTAAATATTTCTATTATTAAATTCTCCATCTCTTTATCAGGTATTATACCTATCAGTCGATTAAATCATTAAATTAATCATTCATTGATTAGTATAACAAATAGATACCATTCTCTTCCATTGCACACAATATCAAAACGGCTGTCCTCTGTTCCAACGGGTAGTGGAACATACCTGCGGCCAACCAACTGTCGGGTCTGTAGCGGCCCTTTGGAAACACATTCATCAGAGCCTTATAGGCCTCAATATCTCTATGAACTCCAAACTCTTTAAGGAAGGGAAGGGCAGCCGATATGAACTCGACATAACCCTGTCTTTTAACGTGTCTATAGTTTTCAAAATTGTCAACTATTTGAAGGAAGTGTTCCTTATGTCGACCCGGGATTTCTTTGAATATACGAGAGGCGACCGCAACCTCTTTAGCCGTATCCTTACGACTCTGGTCTTCAGTCGACTTTAGGAACCGTTTTCCCCATAAATTTCGGGAAATCGGACTTCTATTCAATGACTTAACGCTTAAGAGTTTGTCTGAACTCCGGTTCAAATCGATTTCAGCTCTAAATCGATTGGATTTACAATATATGTGACGACAAATGGGATCCCAATTGAAGACAACATTCTTTGAACTCAAACTTAACTGAATTTCAATTAAATTATTGAATAAATGTTTGTTTGAAACAAAAACTAAATTATTTTTAATTGAATTTCGAGTTAATATCGAAAACATGTTTTAAAACAAAATCAAAACAATAAATATTTGAAAGACTTTTAAATTCTGTCCAAAAATAATGTAAAAAATAAATAGAAATTTTAACACAAATTATTAGAGATTGGGTTCTAATCAGTGAAGACATAATAAGACATAATATTTGGACATAATTTCAATTAAACTTTTAATTTCATAACAAATGTTTTGACAATTATTTTGATATTTTGAAACTAAAACTAATTTAAAGTGAATTCCAATGCAATCGAAATATAAATTGAATTAATATTTGCATCGATTTTCCAAACATTTGATCCAAAGAACAGATTCAGAAATGAATTACAAAATAATGGAAAAATTGTTTTTGTATTTAGAAATAAAATTCTTTATAATTGTTTTGTGCCTTAACTTAAGCCAAACTCAAATCCTGTTCATTGAGTCAGTGAACGGTTCCGTCGATTCCGGGAATTATAGTTATTATTCTTATTCCGGAAATTACAAAATAAGACTCGTTTTGAGCACCCATTCGGGTGACGCCGACCTCTATGTCTCCCAATCGGATTCGAGCGGACGCACAGTTAAGCCTCGGTTTGATTTGGGAGAACACGACTTCCAGAGTGTCACCTGTGGTGAAGATGTCATTCAGATCGACGAAGACTTTCGGCGACCGATCGCTATCGCTGTTTACGGACACCCGAGTCATGAGACCAGTGAATTCACTCTGGATGTGATCGGTGTCCAGTACTTCGACGACAACGACAAGTTCGACGACACCTCTTATATAAGCCAAGAAGACCTACAGTTTTATGAAGAGTTCTTCGGACATCCATACAATGGAATAAATAAAGTGCCAAAGAATCGACAAAACGCTATCAATGAAAATAACAAAAGAAGCGAAGGATCAGAAGATAAAAGTTCTGAGACCTGGGATTTCGTCATCAATTTATTGGCCAATATTTTGCACATTTTATTGGAAGCGGTTCTCTAATTGACTAATGATTAGTCCAGAAGTGATTACTGGACACCAATTTTTATTACAATTTGTTTGCCTTTTGTTATAATATTTTATTTTATAGACAAATAAATGTAAAGAAAAACTATTTTCTAATGCATTCATACTTTTTTTATTTATTCAGTTTTCAAACCATAAGCCGATTGATCTATCAATAGATCCATATTTAGTGATAATTGTTTTTAAATTTACAGAAAGGTTTCGTCTCAAAGACCATAAATCTATGGTCTTTGAGTAAATGGTAAATAAAAGATCTTAATTTAATGTTGAACTCAATTGTGTTTGTGTTTGGGATTACATGAGAGCTGAAAGTTATTGCAATTTTCAATTCAAATGAACAAAATTTTTAAATATCTTTCCTTAAAATAATGCAATATTTGAACACATGATATGTTGTGTCATATTATGCGTGAATCGTTTGCGCAATACATCAAATAATAATAATTGTTGAACTGAATTGCAAAGCGGCCAATAAATTCAATTTAAAATAGTACTAAATGTGTTCAATTGAATATTTTAAACAATACATAGAAGCAATGACCGCATTTTATACCCTTTATATGTAATCAAATCTACATTAAGTGTCGCCCCAAAGGAATTGAGTCTAAAATTGTTTGTTTACTAAACATATTTTGGATTTCATTGAGTTTCGGATCAAAACTTTGTTTGAATTAAAGCGAAATATAATTATTGGAAACAATTGTTTGAAATCCAAATCAAGACTACGTTTTCGTCACATTTATTGATCGATACAATCAATTAGAGACTAATTTAGACCAATGATTGTCGACATCTGTTTCGGCCTTTAAATGACTGCCAACTCATCACAAATGCAGCAAAACTTAAGGCCTGAGCGGACGGTCGATGCCATGGATGACGGTATTCATTGGATCAATCAAATGACTTACAAACGATTTAATAAATATTGAAATTGTTTAACAGATTCGGTACGTCTTGTGGTGTTGGGCGAGGCCTCCATGTTGTCCACCGCTATATTAAGAGGCGCTCAAAGAAGTACTGCTTCGTTGAGTCGATCCAACAATACTTCTCAGTCACGACTGTCAGCACTTGTGGTCGAATATGAAGAGGAGGATGACTTCGAAGATATGATTTCCGATCCTTTGCTAAAGAGTTTAATTCGATTGAAAGGAAAGCTAAGGAAAGACAAATTAGTGGTAACGGATCCAAATTATTTGCGTCCATTCTGTGAAGTGATAAAGAATAAGGACGTGAGCGGACCGATCACTGGTCTGGCCTTACAGTCGATCCTCAAATTCATTAATTACGGTCTTATAAATAATGAAATTGCGGTTCAAATGATCAGCGATTCCGTAACTAAAGCCCGATTTATCGGAACCGACACCAGTAGTGATGAAGTAGTTCTGATGAGAATTCTCAATGTCTTAAAGGAATTGATTGTTAGGCGATACGAAAGTCTATCTAATGGTGCCGTTTGTGAGATAATGCAGAGTTGTTTCCGAATAGCATTTGAGCCCCGTTTGAGTGAACTCTTGCGAAAGAGCGCCGAACAGTCTTTGGTCGATATGGTTCAGGTTCTCTTCAGACGAATCCCAGAATTCAATCATGAATTTGTCGATGAATTGTGTTTTCTGAAAATGGGACCAAAAATCAATTCATTGAATAAACGAACAAAACATAACAATAATTCAAAATCCGATTTCACTAATAAAAAGAATATTCGATTCAATAAAGAAGAAAATTCAGACAATAGTATGAATCGATTTCTTAATTTTGTTTAAATTATCTTAAATTTCTGTTTTAAAGTTACAGACAAACGAAGACATTATTATGGTTTAGCGTCTATTCATGAATTGCTATCGTATTTAACATCTTTAATAAATCCATTGCCTGACGGCCAAAACACCGAAGCAATGATTAATGTTGGCCTCACTTTACTGACTGTTAGTTTTGAAACATCTGTTCATGGAATTGGAAGCAAACATTGTCTCATCTCAACCGTCAAAACAGAACTTTGTTGGAATTTAATGCAGGTCTCCTATAATTATAACTCTTTTGCTAATAGTTTTCTATAGAACTAAAAATTAATTGCATTCATAGCTCTTACAAAGTGATCGTCCATTGAATTCATTCGCGGCTTCACTTCGTTTAGCATTCCTTATATTCACTAATTTGCGAATGCATTTGAAATATCAATTCGAAGCTCTTTTGATTCGATTAATGGATATCATAACCACTGGAAACGCTCCGTTCGAGTTTAGAGAGATCACCGCCGAGTATTTGGTCGCCTTTTTCAGACATTTGTCTCATTTGCCGCACGAAATATATTTTAATTACGATTGCGATCCTTTTGCCTCCAATTTATTGGAAGACTTATTACAATTGTTTTCCAAAAATTGTTTGACGACATCTCTCAGTCTACCACAAACCCCAATGAATCCTTTAAATACATTTCAGTTCACTTCAATGCAAATGTTGTCTTTGGACGCACTTTTAGCTATTCTAAAGAGTCTACAAAAGGCTGAGTTATGTCACGAGGAAAGTCTCACAGTATTTCCGTCAACCGTTTTAGTCAATGTCGTACACAATACTAAAACTATTATTGAAAAAATGGAAAATTTGAAAGTTGAGATACCGATACCCGTTCAGAGTCCCACTGAACCACTACCAGACCTTAAATCAGAGGAGCAAATGCGTACTTCGACTGATGTCATACAACCGCCAGACTCGCCACTAGATATTGACGTCGGATCGATCAGAAGCGAACAGTTAGAAACGTTTACCGAACTATCGGTTGCCGCCGAAAACACTGAAAATTTTGAGACTATTACTCAAAATGATTTGAAGGACATTTCAGACATAGAAATACCAAAAATGGAACCAATAAAACAAAGGACTTTAGTTTCCTATAAATTTCCAAAATTGGAAAATGTGGCCAAAAATACAAATGAAATAATAGAACAAAAGACTAGAAAAGTTCGACTCTCGACCGCCACCGAACAGTTTAACGCCAAACCGGCCAAAGGTATTGCCTTTTTGACTGACAATAAGTTGATCCTATCGACCGAAGACATCGTATCCTTTCTTCGAGATAATCCAAAACTGGACAAAAAACAAATCGGAGAATATTTGTCAAACAGAAAGAATTTGAATACTTTGCAGACATTTGTTGAAAGTTTTGCATTCAAAGACACGCGTTTGGATGAAGCGCTTCGACTCTTCTTGGAATCATTCCGATTGCCGGGTGAGGCACCGCTCATCTCAATGATACTGGAACACTTCGCACATCACTGGCACGTAAGTCAATCCATATAACATTTAATCAAATTTTAATAATTTAAAAATTTTGAGCTCTTCTTTTAATCTTGTCGGAATGACCACAAATTTAGTGCAATTTAATACATAATATAATAAATTTTAATTTTTAATTAAAGAGACTGACAAATGGTAACACTTTTTTGCAATTATAATTAAACAGAGTTAGCGTTAGACAGATAAAGATAATCTAAATATTTATAAAGCACTAATTAGTAAGTTTTTATTAGAATTAAGTGGATTTAAAATAATTGAATATAAATAATAATTATTATTAATAAACTATTTTATGGTTATGAATATATTTAAAACTAAGTTATGAATGTTTGAATCAGTAGATTAAAGACATTATTGTGACCATAAATATAAATTTTTGTAATCAGGAATCAAATAGTTGTCCGTTTGTCAACGAAGACGCGGCTTTCAGTCTGGCCTACGCTATAATTATGCTTAATGTGGATCAACACAACACTAACGTCAAACGACAGAATTCAAATCCAATGACTTACGAAGAATTTAGATCCAATTTAAGACAAGTTAATGGCGGCAAAGATTTTGATCCGGAAATGCTTAAAGAAATCTATTTCGCTATAAAAACCAATGAAATAATAATGCCGGCCGAACAACAGGGTCTGGTGCGGGACCGCTATCTCTGGAAGTGTTTACTGCGAAACAGTGAGACTGAAAATGGCGTCTATTGGTATCTAAAGAATGCCTCTAATAGTGATCTGATAAAAATGTTTATTCCCGAAGAAGAAACTAATAGTCAAAACTTTAGTTTGAAATTATCCACTTTAAACGGACCCATATTTTCTGTACTTTGGGGCCCAACAGTTGCGGCTATGACTTATATATTCGATAAAATAAATCCCGAACAACAGTCTGGTCTGACTCGTCGACTACTAAACAACGGATTCAATAGTTGTGCCCTTTTATGTGCAACTTATGGCCATTTAGACAATCTTGTGGTCAGTTTATCCAAATTTATAATGAATTCAACGTATATGTCATCGGCGTTGATGTCCAGCAAAAGCCAATTAGCGGCTCAGTGTCTGTTCGGCATAACTCGCGAATACGCCAATGAGATGAGAGAGTCCTGGAATAATATAATAGAATTGATCCTAAACTGGTATAACTCGAAACTTTTGAACGACACGTTTGAAATCGAAGACTTTGCTCTCGAATCTAAAAGAATTAGATTTAAACGAAGAGATAATCAAAAGCAAAAGCCCGAAACCGACTCTTCGTCAACATTTCTCTCCAGTTTTTATTCATATTTTGCTGGAAATCAACAGCAAAACGAATTCACTGAAAATAATGGCCAAAATAGTGGCGAATCTGTTGCTAATGAAACGCATCCAAATTCACAGTTGAATTCACAGTCGCATCCAATTAATAATTATTGTCAACCGTTGCTATTGATTATAGAAGAATCAAAGTTTCTTCACATCGATTCCTTGTTATCGTTAATCAAAGCTCTTATTAATATTCAGTTAAATAATGAAGAATTCGATGACGACATCGAAGTTTTCAAATTAGAAATACTTTTAAAAATTATTTTAATGAATCGGTATTTAATTAATTTGCAAATAATGTCATTTCAATACTTAAATTTGATTTATCTTTTGTTTAGAGATAGAGTGACCGTCTTTTGGATACAAATATCGCGCTATTTATTGAGATTAATTGTTTTGTGTCCGAAAAGTGAATATTTATCTGAAAGAGTTGTCTCTACAATCTTCCGACTGGCCATTAGATTCACTCCCAGACCGGACTCATTGAGTGAACAAATATTTTTATTATTGTGTCATTTGTTGCTTACGTTTGAACCAAATATGATTCAAAGAAAGACAACTGCTATTGCTTTGCATTCGTTTGTATCCCAATGTAGTTGTTATATAACCCGAGGCCAGGATTGGGCCGTTATTTTTAATTTCTTACTCTCTGTTGGGATTGGTTTTCAAAGGCGTTCCTCTAATGCGAATGAAAGCGAAGGTAACGTTAATATACAGAGCGATAGCGAAGAAAACTCTAAAGATAACTCAATTCAAGTTACATCTCGTGGTTATACTTCGGATTCAGAACTTGATGTGACTAAAACATTGGATCCGAATCTAAGCAATACATTCAGATTTTTTGCTGATAATAGTTCCACAAATACTGTTGATTGGACTCCAATTTATCGTATTCTAGATTTAGACGCTTTCGAAAAGAGTGTTGAAGTTTTGACTTTAATTATTAGAGAAGTTTTACCAAATAGTGTGAAAAATCTTCAGAACATTCCAACTAATGGTAAAGTTTATACCGTCGCACAGTTAGCTGTTGATGCACTACAAAAGTTTGTGGAGGCATCCATCAAAATACAGATGAATCCGGGCAAAACCGGACAATTGAGGAGAACTGCTAACAGTAAATACAGCGAAAGTCGCAAATCTCGGCTCAAATCAAGAAATACAGACTCTAATAAGTCTCGGTTTTCACGAATAGCAAACGCTATCTTATCTTCGAGTGAGTCCGAAGACGAAGAAGACGCTAATCCCAGTGTATCCAATAGTCAGTCCAAGTTCTCATCAGTGACTGAAACCTGTGCTCTAAGATTATTAGATTTAATGCATTTCTTTCATCTAAACGCCGCCCTCACAGTTGATAATAATTCCTCTGAGTTTTTGTGGGCCGCTCTTTGGTGTCCTTTATTACAAGGTTTTAAATCAAATAAAAATTTTCAAATTTACTAAAATCTCTATTTATAGGAATTGCACTCTTTTGTTGTGATTCTCGAAGGCCTGTTCGTACGTGTGCTATAACTTTCCTTCAAAGGGCACTCTTATTACACGATTTGAAAGTATTATCGGCCTCGCAGTGGGAAAACTGTTTCAATAAAGTAATGCAAATATTAGTTAATAATAAAAATAAAATCAATAGAATTTAATTATTAATTTCTGTTTTAGGTTCTCTTCCCTTTGCTCTCAAAATTATTAGAACCAATCAATATGTGTGATCCGATCGGTATGGATGAGACCAGAATGCGAATGACAAACCTGTTGTGTAAAGTATTTCTCCAACACTTAACTCCATTACTAACTTTATCGACATTCACTGCCCTTTGGCTCACAATTCTTGATTTTATGGACAAATACATGAGGGCTGATATGCAAACAGATCTTGTCGTATGTTATACTCATTTGATTTGATTTTGAAATTTTATATTAAATTAATTCTCTAAATTATAGAAAGAAGCGATTCCGGAGTCACTCAAAAACATTCTTTTAGTGATGGAAACGGCCGGTTGTTTTACTGACACTCTTGCGGCCATTACTTGGGACCGAATCGCTGTATTCCTTCCTCATTTGCATCAGGATCTATTTCCGCCTCAAATACATATCAATTCTGAAGAAAATACTGAATCAGTTGATGAAAACTTAAGAACAAATGAAACTGAAGTACAGCGCCAGACATCTGTGGAATCCAATGTCGAGACTTTGAATCAAACAATTAGTCCGAATGTTGGTATACCAGAAGTAGCTCAACAACCTATAGGTTCGGTCACATCGTTTCCAATTGCAAACTCAACTTTTATAGATATGGAAGAATGTACTAAAATGTCTTTCACAGCACCTCTGGTCAGCCCTCAAATCTCCGCTTATCATCCAATGCCGACATATCCGGG